>SNQJ01S0026664.1:55611-88828 GCA_010110895.2 Picea sitchensis | reverse complement strand
ATTAGTTCTACTTCAGTCCTGCATATACAGTGCATGTGCTTTGTCAGTCTACGTACCCCGGGTTGACAATTAAATGGTTGGGCAAGTACTACAACGTTATTATAATGACATATATTTCGCCTAACAGTGTGGAGAATGTGTCAAGACATTGGCCTGATTTCCAATTTATGAATGGTGAGATACATGACTTATATAAAGATCATTCTGAAAATCAATGCAAAGTGCATTGAACAGATATGCATTGAGATTTGCACTCGTTCCTAGTAAGTGGCAGAGTTGCACTCATACATGATATAATTGTATACTTAAATGGATTTGTCGAATGCATTTTGTGAGTGCATGTATATATGTTTTTGAATGGAAATAATTATACTAACGACATAAATGTTTCTAACTCATGGAGATGAGAACATTTTAGGAACTGTTAGACCTTGCAACAAGAAAGTTGCAAGTCAGGTAATCACAGGAATAGTGACTACAGAAAATTGAAATAATGAACTTACTATTATTAATTGTGAACATGCATATACATAGAATGATGAGTCATTATATCTAATAAATTGTTTGGTAATTGTGATTGGATTGCTAGGTGTAGGAAATTCTAAGATCACTGCATAAGGTTTTTGTACATATTGCAATTTAAATATGATGTACATGAAATACTGACAATCTATTGGTTGTATGCAAGATATAGTCATTGTAGGAACAATGGTATTCAACATGGTGCTTGTTGAAATCCAGAAGGAAGACTACGTCATATTATTGCAACAGCGATGAAAAAAAAATTATGAAATAGAATTTCATATTTTGGGAAAAGTCGAATTCCTTATGAAATTAATTTGATTTCTAAAATGGAATTTTTATAATGTTCTCTCATGATAATTGCATGTGTGTGATGCAAATGAGATAATATTGATTAAAGTTGGATGATGGGAAAGAACAACCATTTTTTAGGGCACTAAATCCCTACAATTGTAGAACCTTGGTGGGGTTCTAGTAATGGGTTAGTTCTCTCCTTGTGTGTGAAAGCCTTGGAAAGATGGATCGTTGAAGGATTACGTAGCAGTGAAGGGATTATTGATCCTAGAAGGGTGAGTGAATAAAGGAGGAGGACACCCATGGATTCTTATGGAATGGTAGCTACCACAAGGAGGGTGTGCCAAATGGAACAAGGAGCTGAATTATTCTAAGAAGAAGCTCTATGGAATAGAGAAATTGACTTCCAAATGTAGTATGAATACTAGAATTGGTGTTGGAAAGTAGAGAACCAAATGGATAACAAGCTTCCAATAGATAAATCTTGGAGATGTTTTAAATAATTTGAATGGTACATGGTATATAATGCACTGAGGACAATGCATAAATAAGGGGAGGGGATTATAATACCCCTAGGCTGAACCCCAAATAGTAAATGAAAATGTACTTAAGTTGGTGAGTTTTTTTATATCATTTTTCATGCACCTTCCATGGTATAGTGCGAACATGTACTGTGCACTAAAATTATGAAGTGTGCACATTCCAGGATACCACGTGCAACAAACTTAAGTGCGCACGATTTTGAGGCTAGAGAGACTTTTGTGCATATGTTGTGTTTTATAGGCTGGTGAGCCAGTTATTATAAGCCAAGAGGCTTAGGTGTTGAATTAGGTCAAAGATCCTAGATGTTAAAGGCTCGTGAGCCTATTTTTGTATATGTCTTATCATTAATATAATACATCGTTGCGTGTAGACCAACCTTGATAAAAGAGTATGGGGGACTAAACTCCACTAGTTAGGGAAAGGGGGGGATAAAAGTTAAGGATAAGGGGTTAAGATAGGGAGATTAAGCCAAAAAGGAATATTATATTAATATTCCTTAAATTATAAAGCATGGACAATTATTTTATCCTAAGTTCTAAGGATGGGGAAACGTGGGCCAAAGTAGTCCTCAACATGACAAGTGTCCAGTTGGAGACATGCATACATATAACTTGGACTTAGTTCATTTTCCATCATTCCATCATCATTCAGGGACTCATTCAGTTGTTCACCATACCTGTACCTGTATCTGTACCTTCATGTACTTGTACCCATATCCATACCTGTATCTGTACCTAGTTAGCTTGGGAGATGGACTGAAGAAGTGGGTTTTTAGGCCCATGGGATACTGAAGAGGTGGACTGTCAGGCCCATGAGAAATTCTATCTAGGTGAGAGAATTTCTAGGAATTGATTTTCTGAAGGTGCCAAAATGTAGCTACATGGCTCTGAGACTTCATGTCTGGCTTGCTGCTAAAGCCCTGGAAAGGAAGTGGGGCAGTCGAAGGATTGTTGAGAAGAGAAGCAACACACTTCCTAGGGTGGGACATACATGTGGGGAATGAGGGACTTTAGGCTATTAGTTTGAGTTGGCATCTATGATGGATTCTTTCCTATTATATGAGATACATCAGCCTGGTTAGGAATCCCTTTACCCAGGTGGAGTTTAGTCGCAGCTCGGGGGTGTTAGAGAAAGATTTTCCTCACCCTATGCAATCTTGTAGAGAGGACCTTATTCCATTTCCCTATGCATACGTATCTTCCCTGTTGAAAAAATCTAGAGACAAAAATACATTTTTTTCCACTTGTATGCATCTTGCACCTTATACAGCAAGCGTATACGCAGGATGCTCCACTACATCCCGTGTACATTGGGATTTGTGCCAAAAAATCAAAACTAAATGTTGGGTTTCCATGTCACGACAAGAGATCTCTGATCCTTGGCCTTCCATATACTGGAAACGTTTCGACTCGACCCTTCAGTTGCATTTTGAAGGCTATAAAGTGGCCAATTATGAGCTATGGAAAAGGGAAAGAATTCAACTTTGAGAGCAAAGTTACTCTGGAGAAATTATTGCTTCACATTGAGTCTGCATCCCTTTGTCCTTTAAGTCTAAACACAGTGTTTAGCCACCAAGCTATTCCCTTATTGGTGGAGAACCTCATTGTCTCCCTTCTATGAGATTTCCTTTGGTGGAGGATTGAAGTGGTGGAGGCCCAACTGGAAGGAACTTGGTTTCTCGGTTGTGAACCATGCCGACACGGAAGTCTGTAATATTTTCACTTATGTTGATCATTTATTAATAGAAATACTCTCTTCCCATCCAATTGATATCTTGCAAATATATGAGTTATTATCCATGGGCATGTTTGTTTTGTATATCAAAGGATTATGCTATCTAATGTGCTAACCTTTTATATTATCACTATATGATTGCTCTGCTTGTTTGTTGAGAACTTGTTGTAGGCATAAAGCTTTGGGTCAAAGTGCTCAACGATGGACATCATCAAACATCTGGACGAGGTAGCTCCCTTTCTTATCTCACTTGCATGTTGGTTTATATAGCATGCTTTTGGGATAAAGTTGATTTCTGCAGTCACATCCATCTGTTTTGGTTTTTCCTAGCCATAGAGATATTTTCCTCGTAACAGAATTGGCGACCATACTGGGGATGAATCTTCTTTCTTAGGGTTTGAAGTAATTTTCTCCTTAGATTGCTCTCATTTCTACTGTGGTTCTTGTCATGTCATTGCTTTACAACTCATGTTCACTCTGGGTCTAAGTTTTCAGCCTTTCTCCCTTTCCTAGCCTTGTTTTAAAGCATATACACACCTTTTTCCTTGACAGTCGCGTATACACACAGGCTATCTCACTGCAAATTGCATATATTCGCTCTGTTTTCTCAAATAGTTCTGTACACCTTTGTTCCTTGCCTGTTTTCTTGGTCTGGTGTTTGTTGGGTGGGATTTGATGTTTGCTAAGCCTTCTTATGTCTTTGTACTGTCTGTTGAGTGCTTGTGGGAAGACAGGAAACCCTCTTTTGGTTTAATTTCTGAGCGAAGTTTTTCTCTTCATCTTTTCATTGTTTATTGTCCTTACACATTGGGATGGGTGTTTTGTTGCTTGGTATCCTGCTTGAGTTATCTCTTTTATAAACAATAGTTCTATATATCAAGTTACTTTTCAGTCCATGCATTTTCAGTTGATATATTGAAAATACAAAAACAATAGGCATTTTTCATTGCTTGGAATTTTTTTCTTTTGAATATTTTCTGTTAGCTTAGTGCATATATTGAAAGATTGCATTTTTACTTCTGAAATGTAGAGTTGAATTTGAAAATTGCATTGGTTTTTTGAAGCATATCAGTCATCGAAAGTTATAACACTGTGAGTTTCATTAATATTATTTTAATATTTAATTTTCTTTCAGAGTCATAACACCATGAGTTTCATTACCATACCTTTTTGAGTAATCACGACCATAAAATCAATGCTATAATTTAAAATTTATTAGTAACGATTTTATTTTCTAGGGTGCACAAACTAGCTTAGGATTTAGTGCCTTGGAATAGGATTTTTTTGAGTAAACTTCTCCAAGGCAATCGAATCAACATATGTGTTTGATTCAAGGAGTGGAGAAATCCATTTCATAATTGGTAAGATCAGGAGGCTCCGATCACAATGGATTTAATCACGAGGTCACACGAAATTGGCTGAAGGGATATCCCCCCGATACCTTCCTAGCATCAGAGATATTTCTAAGAATCTATTCGTATATGAGGATATTGTTAGTGCCCTTACCTCCACAAGAGGCGGTGCTTTCAAGGTTTCAGTCTTTGCTACCCTACCCATATGATGGAACTGACTTACGACTGCTCGCTTATGCATCGATTATGAAGTGGTTTATTAGTTTCTTGACTTAGGTGTCTCATAGGTTACTTGCAGGGGTTATTCTGAAGGTACCCTAGGTCAGATAAGGGTCAGACAACACACAACCTTTATGGAGGATTACGTCTTCGGGGGGATCTGATCAACTGGTTTTTAATCCCACGAGGGCCCTTATAATTGATTATGTTACCTCTGATCTTTAGCAGGGAGTCTCATTCTCCTATTGGGCAATACATACCTTCTTTAGGGAGGGAGGCCACTCGACCACTTTACCCCGTTTGCATGCATATTGGTTGTTTGACTTTTGGTATGATCTTTGACTTCTAGTTGGCCTTAGGATATTATTTTTATCTTTAAAGTCTTAATTCATCATGGATTCAGACCAGTCTCCCCATCGGTCTCGTCGCTTGTTACAGTTACCACCATATTTCAAGTATTTTCCTTCTAAAAGACGTAGAGTTATTAGGAGTGGTACACACATCCACCATTCAGACTTGTGATTCTACAAGGATGAGTACTGAATCTGGCCTTCAGAATACTGGGAGCCCTTTGACTCCCATACCTACTATAGTTAATGGCACCCCTTCAACTCCTACAACCTCGATGGTTGTAGTGTTGGAGGCACCTATCATTACTATGGCCTAACCTATAGTAAATACTCAATCTCTTGCCTTGAACCCTTTTGGGTCTCTTGGTCACTCACTCAGCTACAATGTTCAGTCCATCCCTATGGCTTCTAGTCCATTTTCTTATGGTGTTCCCAACTTTACTTCACAGTTTTTGAACTCCATCCTAGCCACTGGCTTTAATGCTAGCATTGGGCTTGGGGGAAGTACACCTCCCTACACTCCTTTTTCATTCGGTGGGTCTCAAATCCCCCAAATGACTCCTAATATGGGAAGCATCCCTACTTTTAACCCCGGTTCCAATCCTCCTACTTCTGGGTGGAATAACCAACCTGGCAGACAAGTTTCGACTCAAGTTCTGTCCTACAGCCCTACCTCCTCAGCGCAGATTCCAACCAATAATTTTGGTATGACGAATCTACCTATATCCTCCAGATTCCCACTCGGAGGAGGTCAGTTTCACGCTTTGGGCAACCCCCAACCTGGATCTAATCCAGTTGGGGGGGATTTCTATAACCCTCGAAAGAAAATTCCTACAGGAATAATGCCCAACTAACCTTATATGAATCATACTGGAGGAGGGCCTTATAATGTCGGATAGGGCCATGGTGTTTACCAGAACCCTGGATGGCCTGGAAATCCACAAGCACAATATTTCCTGGGAGATTAGGGCCAGATGTCGCAACGGTTACACATCAAAATTACTCACTTCAATAGTGTCGCAAGTTTCGTCATTACAAGTGTTGTAAGTGTCACATCTTGACCACAAGTGTCGCAAACATCATACTGCCATCTCTCCTATGTCATGTCTCTAATGACATCACAGGGACACTTAAGACTGGTTTTAGGAAGAGAAATCATCTGATGAAGAGCACAAAGCATTTTCCATGAAGAAAACCACTTAAAATTCAATTTTGGAGGCCATCACTCCCCTACCCACTATTAGGGAGTGCCAACACTCCCTAGCCTTCTTTAGGGGAGCGTTCCAGCACTTTGTGCACCTTTTTGGAGGAGTGCTGGGATTATTTTGGGGAAATTTGGGCAGTGCTCCCCTAACCAATTTCAGGGAGTGCCAGCGCTCCCTAGCCTTCTTTGGGGGAGCGTTGCAATGCTCTGTGTACCTTTTTGAGGGAGCCCTAGGCTGTTTCAGGAGATCTTTGACTGTTGAGAAAAATCAGGGAAAAATCCCCCTCATCTCTGGAGTTTGTTGGATTTGAATCTGAGGTCAAGGTTAGATCTTAGGGAGGATCCACAACTGAAGGAGAATTATCCTCAACCTATTCCAAGAATATCTAAGGTGGTTGGGTCTCTCCAATCTTATATAAGGAGGCCTCCTCATGGTGAAAAATATATAGAGACATTGTAAAGCATCAAACTTATGATCTCATAAGGGAGATACCATTAAAGAATCATCATTATGTGTCTGGATTATTTGAGCAAGGGTCTGGAAAAAGATAGCTTTGTGACACTGCTGCACCTACATCTATGGCTGTAAGCATTTCACTTTGTTTTCATTAATATAAATCTATGATTGGCCTGCTTCCTTTAAATTTTGTGTACGTTTCATGAACTTGTTTCTGTTATAGATCCATTATGAGGCTAATCATCGTAGAGTAGGAAGTATGTCTCGTTGTTGTTTCTCATTATATTGCAGGACCTTCTAAAGAAATTGGAGATCAAGATCAGCCTGGATCGAGCAAGGACAAACGTTGGTAAAAGGTATTTACCCTTCTTCCTTCTTCTTCTTTCAATAGTTTAGCTTCATGAAAAGGAATGTCAGTGTCCACAATAACACTTTTCTGTCTTGGTCATAGGGGTATAGTATCCAAGAGTAAATCCACTTGTCCACAAGGGGATTCTCTTGTAACAACAACCTCGTCTCCCTTTTCTGGCCACGCTTAATCTGCCAAATTTGTCTAAGTTAATGAATGACCTTGTGAGTCACGATCCTACATGGCCCCCTGTCCCTACCAAACTTCCTTCAGACATCCCGAAGTTTGAGGGTAAGAATGGAGAGGATCCTGGTGATCACGTCACTACCTTTCACCTTTAGTTCTCATCAAACTCCCTTAACGACCATTCTATTCGTTTGAGACTATTTCAACGCAGCCTCATCGAAGTTGCTACAAAATGGTATATTGAGTTGCCTAGGGGGGAATATGGGAATTTTAGTCAGTTGGTGATGGTATTTCTTAACCACTTCCAGTTTCCCATCCGTTATGATGTTGTCTTAGAATTGTTGTCAAATTTACACCAGGATACTGCCACTCATATCTCGGACCACATCCAGGAGTGGCGTAACCAGAAGAGGTTGATTAAGATTCCTATGCCCTTGGCATTTATTTTAGAATGGTTTCTTAAGTATTTTAACCCTCCTATCTCGAAGAATGTTTCCACTTCTGGGGTTACCACTAAGGAAGACGCGATCTTTAGAGCCCAACAATTAGACTTGATAAATGCTCAGTCTAGGATGTTATATCTCCTTATTCCAGAAGCACTGCAGTCAACTTACGACTATAGACAAAAGCACGAACCTCATGCCGATGGCATTGTAGGTGTCATCAATGTAAAGTCCACAGACTTGGTGACAAGCCAAATGAAATAATTGTCTCTAAGCCAGTCTGCAGGAGGACCAACCTCGTTTATGTCTTCCAACCCCACTCAGTCGGTGGATGTACACTCTGTGCAATCGTCGGCCAACCTGAATGGTAACCAAAAACCAGGAGGGAATAAGAAGAAAGGATGTAACAACCATAATGGTGGGAAAAATGGTAATAAACCCAAGGACAATAATAATAATGATAAGATGGGTAGTAATGTTGGAGAGGGAAAATGAGAAAAATGTAAGGTGAATTTTCCTTGTAAGCTTTGCACGGATGATCACCTTACCCATTTATACCCCAAGCTTGCAGAATCTAGGAGGATATTAGCTCAATCACCCGCCATGCTGATGAATCCATTCCCTCATAATAAAAAACTAGCCTCGAACTCCTCAAACACTGGAAATGCGGTTGGTGGAGGTCAAAACTAGCAGTCGCATGATGGTGACTGTTTATGTATCAATATGGTTGATGTGAAAGTTAATGTAGCCACTCGATCTCGAGAGATTTTCCTCATAATAGAATTGGTGACTACAATATAGCTCATGATAATCAAAATTAAATGTCACAGGTTCGATCTCGAGACTATAGCTCTAAACAAGCTAATCCTAGTCTAGAATCTCCTCCTCCTCCTCCTCTATAGACGACTTTACATATTGAGAAACTAGAGTCACTGTCTCGTATTCTGAAAGGAGTACTCAAGTATTCTACCCATAATCCAAATGCTAGAGCCACCCAGAACTACTCTATTGTTGAGGACCTGGGTCAAACCCCTTGTGTGATGTCTGCTTTGGAGGTACTCCAGATTTGTCCTTCACAGAGGAATGCCTTACTCTCTACTTTAGGATCTCTATAACCTGGTGTCTCAAAATTTATCAAGTTTGATGTCACAGATGTTAAGCCTCACTTGCCTTACCACGTGGCTTTTCAAATCCATGTGGAGTACTCAAAGTATACCATCAAACATGTGGTTGTTGATGAAGGCATTTCTACATGTGTGATGTCCCTGGTCTTTTGGAAAGCTCTTGGTTCTCTGACTCTTTACAAGTCAACAAACATGTTGACTTTCTTTGACGGTCATTCCTTCCACCCTCACAATATTCTCCCTACCTTTCTGGTCCAGTTAGGTGGGAAGACGATAGAGGTGGAAATAGAGGTAGTTGATGCGCCTCTTTATTATAACCTGTTACTAGGTCGCAATTGGACTTATGCCATGATCGTCGTCGTGTCGTCCATCTTCTATACTCTTTATTTTCCTCATGAAGGGAATATTGTGACGATCGATCAGTTATCCTTTGTGTGCTCTAGTCCTAATTCATCTCTTGGGCTGTCTATCCTGGTGATTGACAATTCTCAGCCAACAACTGAGAATATCGGTGTCAGAATGTATTCTTCCCTTATGGGTACTTTTGACTTCTCAGCACCGAGCCATCATGTTTATGCCATGTCCAGTAGGCCCGTCTCGATAGGGAGGTCCATTTCTTTCTGCACTTCTTATTTTAGTGATATGTAGACCTTACCTTCCTCGAATTCATCTTGTGAAGGTTAGTTGCATGCTGGAATGGACATGCCACTATCGACAATGGAGATTGCGTATCAAGTTGTTCTCGACTCTTCCGTCGATCTTGATCATGTTCCCTCACTAACTGACGAGGAGGATCTCGTGTCTAGGCCCATGTGGGCCACTTTGTTGTCTTGTTCACATGATTTCATCGATGGGAATTTTCCTTCAGACGAAGCCATCATCGAATCCATGAATGGTTCCGAAAAACCTTGGGATGATACGCATCACTGCTCTTATTTTCTCCCAGAACTTGAAAGAATCGAACAAGACGAATTTCGATCTACTTTGAGTGAGATATTCAGTCACGCCGTTGTTCCACTTGATACGCATGACATTTATGGCGAAGGAAACATGGAGAGTATTTCTCCTACCATCACGATCGACATCTCTCGTACCCCTGGCAAGGTTGAAAACGTAAAAATCGGTGCGGATTGTTCACCAGAATAAATCCTGATCTACACCAAGCTCTTCAAGGAATTCTGAGACGTATTTTCTTGGTCATATGAAGAGATTCCAGGGATCGACCCTCGTATTGTCGAACATGAGATTAAAACTTATCCGGATGCTAAACTTGTTTGGCAATGTCTTAGAGCTATCAACCCTCTAAAGGCCCCTGCTATTAAGGAAGAGATGGAGAAGCTACTTAATGTTGGCTTCATCTACCTGGTTCCCTTGACCGAATGGGTATCCAACCCTGTTCCTATAGATAACAAGAAAGGAACCATCTGTGTATGTATGGATTTTTGTGACCTCAAAAAGGGCTATCCTAAAGATAACTTTCTGAAACCTTTCATCGATCATATTCTCAATGAGTGTGCAGGAAGCGAAGTATTTTCTTTCATAGACGGATTTTCAGGGTATAACCACATTCAAGTCAAACCTGAGGATCAACACAAGATGACATTTATTTTTCCTTGGGGTAATTTTTCATACTAGAAAATGCCTTTCGGCCTTAAAAACGTCGGAGCAACCTTTCAACATGCCATGAATTTTTATTTTCATGGTCTTAAACACATAGTTGAAGCTTACCTTGATGATCTTGCTGCTCACTCTCGCAAGAGAGCGGATCACATTATACACCTTCTCCTTGTTTTTGAAAGATGTCGTTATTATAGAATCCAGTTGAACCCTCACAAGTCCATATTTTGCATTAAGTCTGGTCATCTTCTGGGCTTTCTAATATCTGAGACCGAGATCATGGTGGATCCACTTAAGGTTGAGGCAATACTTTGGTTGCCTCCCCTGTGCATGATTAGACAACTTCAGGGTTTACAAGGGAAAGCTAACTTTCTTCGTCGGTTTATAGTGAACTATGGCACTGTCACTAAAGGTTTCATGTGTCTTTTGAAGAAGGACACTCCTTTTATCTAGGATGAGTGATCCCAAGAGTCCTTCGATGCTTTGAAGAAATCTTTAGTGGCAGCACCTCTGCTGAAGCCTCCAGACTACGGTAGAGATTACTTACTTTATATCATCGTGCCTGAAGATACGATTGGTATGGTTCTAGTTCAGTAGGATGATGAGCTCCACGATCACATCATCTACTATCTTAGTCGAACTTTACTCAATCCTAAACTTAATTATAATCACGTTGAAAAGCTAGCTTTGGTTGTTGTTCATGCAGTCCAACGTTTGTGTCATATATCTTACTTTGCAAGACTACTATGGTTGCTAATGTCAATCCATTTCAATATGTCCTTACCCGACATATCATAGGGGGAAAATATAATAAATGGATTGTCATTTTGCAAGAGTTTGATCTCGATTTCGCTTCCGCAAAATCCAAGAAATCCCTAGTCTTTGCAGAGTTGATACCCGATTTTCCACGATTAGATGAGGACGTTATCCATGTTGATTCATTTGTGGAAAAACACTTTTTTCTTGTCTCACCATCAAACCCCTGGTATGGAGACATTGTTCTCTATCTTCATACCTTGAAGTTTCCTCATCATCTCTCACAAGATGACGAACGACGTATTAGATACCAAGCTAATAAATATACTATCGTCGGTGATACTTTGTATCACCGAGGAATATATGATATCTTGTGTTGTTGTTTAACTCATGGAGAAGTCGAGTCTATCCTGAACAATTTTCATAGTGGAGCTTGTGGTGGTCATCTATCTGGGCTTGCGACAACCCAAAAAAAATTATGAGCCGATTATTTTTGGCCTACTCTCTTTAAGGATTGTGTTGAAGTGGTTAAGAAGTGTAACCCTTGCTAGGTGTTCACTCGAAAAATTCACTCGCATCCAACCCCTCTTCACCCTGTCATTACCATTGGTCCCTTCACCAAGTGGGGGGTGGAATTAGTTGATTGCAACCCAACTTAGATCGGGGGGCATTAACACATTATCATGGATGTCGACTACTTTACTAAGTGGTCTGAGGTCATGCCTACAGTCAAATCTAATGGGAAGACTGCAACCTTTTTCATGTTCAATCAAATTATCGACCGGTTCAGTATCTCGAGTGAGATTGCCATTGATCATGGCAGTCACTTTCAGAATGCGATGATGGAAGAACTAGTAGCTAAGCTGGGGTTTAGACATGGTCATTATTCTCCTTATTACCCCTAGGCAAATGGACAAGTAGAGGTCGTCAATAAGTCTCTCAAGACCATTTGACAAAAAACGATCAGTTAAAGTAAGTCTGACTGGCACATCATGATATATCCTGCACTTTAGGTATATCAAACCTTGGTCAAGACTGCCACCATATTTTCCCCTTTCCAGTTAGTACACAGTGTGGAGTCGATTTTACCTATTGAATGTGAGATCCCTTCTCTTAAGTTGGAATTCGCACTCCTACCTGACACTTCCAATCTCGAGAGACACCTTGTACACCTAGAGAGTCTTGATGAGCAGCGTTGATATGCCTCTACGACTATCAACACGAACAAAAGACATGTCAAGGTCCAGTATGATAAGTCTGTCTGTCCTCAGTTGTACGCTGAGGGTGACTTGGTCCTCTTGTATGATCAAGCCAAAGAACCACTGGGGGCAGGCAAGTTTAAACCCATGTGGCACGATCCTTACATTATGTGACGTGTTCTAGAAAAAGGAGCCTATGAATTAGAAGATTATGAAGGGAATAGGTTGGCTGAGCCCAGAAATGGGCTCTACTTGAAAAGATACTACGCTTGAGCCCGAGGCTTGGGTGGAACTCTCTATATACTAATGTAGTTTAGTGTATATATATTTTTCTTTCGTCTTCAGGTTGCTTATAGAGTTTTCACTTGGTTAACAGATGTCAATGGAGTCTTCGGTCTACCTAGGATTCGCAGACGTAGCCAATCATCATACACATAACTTGGCTTCCACTGCTTGGGTGGTTTATTCACCCAAGGTTCTACTGGTGTCTTCAAGTGGCGTATGCCTAGGGCCATCCATGAACAATGTAGCCGAATATAACATCATTATAAAACTCTTGCGTGATTCTATCTACATGGAATTCATTCATTAGAAGTTCACCTGGATTCCCAGTTAGTAGTATGTCAGTTGAACGGTATTTACTGCGTGTGTGATCCTACTTTACTCTGACGATTCCTACGGGTACGTATTTTAGAACGAAATTTTGATTTTATTACATATTATCATATTCCTAGGAGTTCTAATCATGTATCCAATGCTTATGCTAATTTCATTTTACATTGGCATTTGTCACATAACTAAAGCAAAGAAAATAATCTCATCAATGTACACATTGTAAAATATAAGTAAAACCGAAGATCCCTTTTTATATATTTCAAAAAATATGGTGTTTATAGTACAAAATTGGGGCGTATACCCTCAATACCCATATACATCCAGTATTACAATATCCCACGACACCTACACCTGTGGCGTCGGATGTGTGTCATGGTAGCAAACCACGACATTTGTGAGACACCGAAAGAGTCGTACCCATGTCTTGGGTACACCAACCACCTATTGTTACATGGCTTTAGGAAGATCCTCTACCTAAACCATGGGTATCCTGTGAGTCAAATGCGAAAGGTTGCCCTGCATGTTTTGTAGGACCCTCTCGGCTTCTCCTCCCGCTGCCTCATCTCCCCAGTTCCTCAACCGATGTCGAGGGACACCTTCTGGCCATCGCAGACCCACGTCTAAATTGCAAAAATGTCTAGTCAATACTCAAGCACCATCCAAAAATATTTTTGTACTAATTATACAAAATTACAAAAAAATAAATATGTAAAAACATTTTGACATACCTATGTCACCGTAGGCAGTCCCTGGTGGGAGTGGCATGTCTGGATCTCCTCTGAAGTTGATCCCCTCATAGGGATAGTCATCCAGAGTGATGACCTATCGCCACCACCAGTAGAATAAATCCTTGTTATAGGGTATCAGAACCCTACATCCCCCCTTTCGCCTCATTACCTTGATCCATCGTGTCATGGCTGGATCACGATGTCCTCTAGGAAGAATCTCGACTCTAGGTCCCAGACCTGGAACCTGCTCAAAAAAGAAACTACATAGGATAGAGGCAAACTCGAAATTTCTCTTACTTCCTTGTTTGCAATCTGCCAACTAGATCTTCATATTTTATAGTAGAGAAGTACACCAGTCACACACTATGGGTCTCGTACACTGCACTACATAGAACATGAGAGGCCTTGATGCCTATTGCAACGAGGCTGAACCTGTGATCCTGGTCAATACTAGGACAATGATCTTGAGATTGAGATCGTTTATTGCCTGGATAGGGACAGTGGGTGTCGATATATTCCTCTATCTTCATCCCACTACCTTCTCCCTATGATTTGAGGTTTACAACCTCTCCCCGGCATGATAGACCAGTCAGAAAGTAAATGTCCTCTACTTCAATTCTCAATTGTTGCCCATCGAGATTGAAGCTCTCAGTCTCAAGGTCCCAGTAACCCACCAACATCTCTAGCAACCTCACTTGGGCTCTCATTTCTTTGAGCACCCAAAACTTATACAAATCACATCACTTTAAGGCCATTTGGGCCCTCGGATATCGATCTACAACAACATCGACCTCTTCATGCTCTCTCTCTCTCCATTCTAGAACCATCCTATCAAAGAAAAATAAAATTTTGAGTTAGAACCCTTCAAAATGATTGTTTGCGTGCATGTATGCAGCCCACTTTAAATACAGTAGCATGTAGAGCTTGATATACACCCCCTGTAGTTCACACAGGAGTATATACCTCATCGTATACACAACCTAATCAAAGCCAGCCCGCGTACACCGAAATATACGCTTTGCGCCCTCAATAACTAAAAATTTGGAACCTAATTCAAAATTTTAATCCATTGAATTTGAAGAGGAAGAGAATAAGAATTACCTGATCCAAACAGTTCATGATTTTGTTTCCTGATGCTCCCGCAATCATCATTTGAATCTTGGAGGTATTTTGGCCCAATTTGCACTAGTTGGGTAAAAAAACAAAATGGTATAGTAATTTTTTTATTTTGTTACTATTTATAAATTATTTTTACCCACCTTTTATAGTTTTAAGCCATTTTTTCACCTATTGGACTAATACAAAGGTGGATCGAGTTGGTTTTTGTAGTTTTGACCTGGGATTCTTGCAGATTTCAATGTTATGTTGACCATTTGTCAGCATGGGCAGGTATTTTCATTACCCAACATATAGGATATGTATCCACTCCGCTATGCATTTTCGCATTATCCTATAACTGTCACTCTTTATGCCCTAGGTACAAACCCATTTGTTGCGACACGTAACCTTCCATCTGCTATAAAGTCATGTTGTTATCAAGTGGTAGAGACTTACCAAACATGGGTGCCCTAGTTAGATCCCCTACTACATTTGGTTCCCATGCAGAGATTTTTTCATAGGACCGGGAGTCCCTCACAGCTCATACTTGACTTTATGTTGAGCCTCATCTCTCATTCATAAACATGTGTCCTTATACCCCGAGGACTCCCAAACAAATCTAATTTAAGCTCTTTTCCTACCCGTCTAAAAAACAAAATGATTGCTGAGTGATTTGTCCCCTTCACACTCATTGAATTGGATTTGAAAGGTCGTGAGTCTTAGTTAAGATCTTTTCCGACTCGTTATCAAAAAGATAAAATATTGCCAAGTGAACTTGTCTCTTTCACACTCGTAAAATTGGTTTTGAAAAGACGTCTATTTGGCACAAGTTTAACCCTTTTTCACACCAAGTAGACTAAAAGATATAAAAAAGGACATTTTTTTGGCGTTAAGTTGTGATTGCATCTCACGCCCTTATTTGCAGTATTGAGCCTATAGTCGGTTCTCTCTTTGCATTATAAACCGTTTCCCTCAACAGTTTTGCATCCTCAACCAAGCAGAGCCTTGTTTACATCCTTCACAATTTGACACCCTACACCTAGGAGGGAACATTCCCCCAAGTGTTCATCTCCCGCATGCACTTCCCTACATTGATCATAGGTATGTTCCACTGTTGGAACTATTTTTTCTTACTTGCGACACTTATTTCCTCTTTTGTATCATATCATTCATTTGTCTATGAAAAAAAAAAATGGGCAGGAAGGGAGTATTATCGTGTATCGACAGCAGTCGTGTCGCCTTTGAACAAAGCACAAAGTTATTTGAGTCCATTCATCATCATAATTTTTGGATTAGCATGGCCTTAGGAAGCTGATCTCGTTACAGAGTCTTCTCTACCGACTGGTTACCCTTCTAGTCCCTATAGAGAATTTCAATGATGCCTCATGCATCTTATGGTTTCATCATTGGGCTATGTTGTCGGAGTCCTCCATATGTCTCATGCTCTTATTCAAAGGAAGTTTATGAACCTGTGTCGACCACTCCTCAGAACTCTTGACTTTGCATGTCGGCCATACCCTTAGTTTGTTTCAGAATCACATGATACTGCAGTCTTATAATGAACCCTGGCCCTACTTTCATCATTGGTAAGTAACCTGGAACCCAACAATCAACATTTCATCATTGGTTGTTGACTGGGTGGTTTCCATTGTGTTCGACGAAAAGACATCTATTCACACATTGGGATTCGTGCACTATCTTGGATACCATTAGCCTTATTTGTCCTTTCCTCACCTTTGTCAACAATTTTCATCATTGGCTTCTATTCAGAGGGTCTTTTTCATGTACCGCTTGCACTTGGCACACGCGAAAGATGCACATGATCGTTGGTTTGTGAACATGTTCTTTGTCTGATTTCCACCACATCATGAAGCTCCTACTTTGTACCTCATGTTGACTAATGAGAGATGCCTTAATACTCTCCTTTTAGTGGTTCTCTTTCCATCGACTTCAGCCCATTTATTCTGGAAACGAGACGTAGAGTCTTATGAGTACCTTGAGGCTTGTAGTCGTTAGTGGCAGGCTCTCTCACCATCAACAGTTGGGAATACATCAATGTCTCGTGATCAATGGATTATTCAGGTGTTCGACATCGACTCCTTTATTCACACTTGTAAGAATGTACTCAGTGCCTTGATACCTACTTTGATTATCGGTAGGATGTCTTGCGTTTGTTAACGGTATACCTCAATGACCGGTAATCAAAATATGTCTCATTATGTTCGACCTCAACTCCTTTATTCACATGATGTAGACTTTCACCTTTGGCGGATTGTGTAGAAGACTTGAAGACATCACTATGTGGCCGCAACTTTCCTGATTTGTTGTTTCCTTTTCATTGGACCAGTACCTATATGACTTCAGTGATCATGGGATATCAAATTGTACTCCACAATATACAGATATCTTTAGATTGGTTTTGAGACTAGTTCTATTGGGCCTTGTTCGTGACGATGACCGCTATTGGAATGTAACCACATTTGTATTTTCCTATTCATGACCACAGACACTTGTTTGGTATATTTTCATATGGATATGCTGTGTATTTTTGGCATCCATGTATGAAAAGTCAATGCAGAATGTAATGAGCAACTGAGTTCGTCTAGCTAGTTCTCTACCACTCCACTTATGGGTTATTTATAATGTATTTCAGCCATCGCATATACTCCTCTGACTTCACACATTAGGGGGCATATATTAGAGAAATATTTTCTTCACCCTATGCAATCTTGCAGAGAGGACCTTATTCCATTTGGTTTATATAACATGATTTTGGGATAGAGTTGATTTCCGCAGTCACATCCGTTTGTTGTGGTTTACCCTAGCCATAGAGATATTTTCCTCGTAACAGGGGGTGACCCATTTTTGAGAGTGATGAGAAGCATGGTCTAAGGCTGGGAGATTCGTGGAAGGTCTGCACACAGTTGGTGATATTCTTACCAAGATAAATGTCAATTGTGTGTTAAATTACATGTTGCATTATTATTTATGCATTTATTTTTATGGGTTTTTCCTATGTGTGTTGCATGTGTATTTTATTATTGTATTTTATGAATATGTGCATTTTCAGAATGTATTTGTATGTTTTAAGTTATATATATATATATTTCCACAAGTTTTTTTGTGTGTATATGTTTTAATTTGTATACAGTTCGAAATTGTTTATATGGCATATCCCAGTTGGATGTTGGGGATGTTACAAAAGTTGGATCCTTCAGGAAAGAAGGGTATATTTGTTAGATATAGTGAGACATCGAAGGCATATAGAGTCTACATCCCTAATCATGGGAAGATTGATACTAGCAGAGATGTTACCTTCGATGAGGATGCAACCTTCATTCGATCAAGGAAGAATCATACAAATGAGTTCCATGATGAGGAGCCTGCTTCCCCTAGGATTGCAGATAAAATGAAAGTAATAACATTGTACCATAAGAGTATGTTACAAAATATCATGATATGGTGGAACCAAAGAGACCTTGAGATCCACCCTGAGAGATGATTAAAAATAAGAGAAGATTATCTTGGGTTCAAGAGATTATTCAGGATGTAGAGAAGTATGGTACTCTAGACAGATCTTTCAGAGAAAGTAAGAAACCACGACCATATTCTAGTTACATGGCATTTTTAAGTGATATCATTGATGCAGAGCCTACATGTTATGAAGAGGTTGCATGGAAGAAAGTATGGAAGAATGCCATGAGTCAGGATTACCAATCCATTATGAAGAATGATGTTTGGGATGTGGTTTCGAGACCAAAAGAGAAGTCAGTGGTGAGTTCAAAATGGATCTACAAGACAAAGCATTCAACATATGGAAGTGTTGAGAAGTATAAGGTAAGATTTGTGGCTCGTGGTTTCTCCCAAAAAGAAGGAATAGATTATGAGGAAAAATTTTCTCATGTGATGAGATACACTTCAATTAGAGCTATACTTGCGATAGTTGCAGTAAAGAAATGGAAGGTACATCAGATGGATGTGAAGACAACTTTTCTAAATGGTGTAGTAGAACAGGAAGTGTACGTGGAGCAACCACAAGGTCTTGAGACACATGACAAGTAGACACATGTGTGCAGGTTGAAGAAAGACTTATATGGATTGAAGCAAGCACTCGGGGCATGATATGGTGGAATTGACAGTTTTCTGATGAACATGGGCTTTACCAAGAGTAAAGTAGATTCTAACCTTTACTACAAGGTTTTGGATGGTGGACCAGTGATATTGTTGTTACATGTGGATGACTTGTTTCTAATAGGGAACGATAATCTCATCGTTGATTGTAAGAGGAATATTGATGCAGAAATCGATATGAAAGACCTCGATATGATGCACTATTTCTTAGGTCTAGAGGTATGGCCAAAACCGGATGACATTTTCCTTAACCAAGGAAAATATTTTGTAGGAATCCTAAATAGATTTGAAATGATGGATTGTAAAGCCGTGTCTACACCAATGGTGATGAACCTGAATTTATTGAGTGATACATCTTCAGAGATAGTGGATGACACCATGTATAAACAGATGATTGTTTCAATGATGTACTTAACGAACACAAGGCCAAATATGTGCTTTGCAATGAGCACATTGATTCAGTATATGGTTGAACTTAGAAGTGTTCACTTGATTGTAGAAAAACACATATTGAGGTACCTGAAAGGTACAATTGACTATGGACTCAGATATGTTTTGGATCGTGAGATAAGACTGCAAGGCTATTCAGATTCAGACTAGGTCGGTAGTGTCACAGATCAGAAGAGTACATTAGGGTGTTTCTTTAGTTTGGGATCAGTTTTGATCTCGTGGCTCAGCAGGAAACATACTAGTGTGGAAATCAGTACGACCAAGGAAGAATATATAGCAGCATGTTCAGCTAGTAGAGAAGTTGTGTGGCTTTAGAAGTTGCTTGCAAGGTTGTTTGATCTCGAGTTTGAGGCGACTTGTATCTTTTGTGACAACCATAATTACATAAATTTATCCGAGAACCCTGTGTTTCATGACAAGTCACAGAAAATTGAGAGTAAGTACCATTATATCTGAGACATGGTGCAAAAGGAAGTTTTGAAGCTCCAATATATTTCCAAAGATGAGCAGATAGTCGATGTGTTGACCAAGCCCTTGTCAAAGACAAAGTTTGAGTATTTCATGGACAAGCTTGGTGTGTTCCAAAAGGACTTCCCTCGTAAGAGGGAGTGATGAGTTATAGATGTGATTCCAATGGAACTAGCATGTAGAGTGTGGCAACAATAGGTATTCATTCATGGGAACATTATCGATTTTGGCACAAGTCGACCTGATCTTGCACAGGGTCAAGATGCCCATCCTTCGAGGATGGAAGATGCCTAGCTTTCAAGTTGGAGGGCCAACCTGTGTGGTTGGAGGATTCCTAGCCTTGGGCTAGATGGCTAGTGTGTGCACACTAGATCGCCTAACCCCTGTGGTTAGATGCCCAATCACTGTGGGTTGGATGTCTGGTGTGCCAACCAGAAGGGATAACTTTAGGGCTAGTTTCCCAGTTTTGTGTGAGCTTGATAGTTTCCTAGTTTTGTGTGAGCTAGATGCCTAGTTCTGTGTGAGCTAGATGAAGTCATGTAATGACATAAGGTCTGAAAGGACGCTGAGACCCACAAGGTATGAAATGACGATGAGGTTTTTCCCACTAGAGAGATGTTACATATGATGATGAGACCCCAGATACATGATATGGTTATAGAACTTCTAGTGATGTATAGATTCACAAAAAATCAACAATTAAATGGTCAAGAGTACAGACGTATAGAAGTAGTCTTGAAGATCATGCCAGAAGAATACCTTCCTTGCTAAGAGGGAGTGTTTAATTTTTGAATAGATTCGGAAGATATTCTTATTGCATTTGATCAAGTTGAAACCCTAAAAGAATAATGCTAAATCATATTTGTAAATCCGTCCCCATTGATCCATTACAAAAGGAAAATACAAATTAGAAAGTGACAACTATACAAGTCAGCCCTGACCAAGTTAAAAGAGGATGGTTCATTCTTTATATAAAGGATGCTAGGCACC
This sequence comes from Picea sitchensis, assembly GCA_010110895.2. NCBI lineage: Eukaryota > Viridiplantae > Streptophyta > Pinopsida > Pinales > Pinaceae > Picea > Picea sitchensis. Next base: position 67,999 of record SNQJ01S0026664.1, on the reverse strand, counting down.
TCATTTGGGACACACACCACACGTTATCTCAAGGACAAGTTTGCTAGCCTTAGAAGAAAATGCAACAACATAAGAAGTGATGCGCTACCCTACTGCAGATAGGGTTTCTGCTTTATCTTATGTATATCTTATATTCTGGCATATATCTCTTGAACAGAGCATTGTATTGACATTGTATTGGTTGATGAATCTATATTGAAGAAGTTATGTTGGGTTTTATTCCCCAAGTGGGTTTCCCAGGATAAATCTTTGTGTATACAATGATTGTCTTTCTTTCAGTGATTCTCATGTAGTTAGTATGATAATGAATTAAAGATTAAGTAATTTTGAATACTCTTAATTGCTTAAGAAAAATCTCAATAGAGAGGAAATACGATTCAAAAATATTTTACAAAGAGGAGAAGAGTGATATAAATAGACAAGGAAACAACCTCAAGGTGTAAACGAATGTTAGACTAACTATTCTACAAAGAGTTTCTTATGGGTATCTTTTTTGGTATTATATGCATAAAATAAGTCATTAATATATGACTTATATCCCTTGATTATTAGTTTCAACTGACCATTTTTTATGGTTTCGAATAGTCCACTTAGCACTCATTACATTGGGTGATGCTCACAAAGGGTGAAAGAAGTGGGATTGATACTAGCGAAATGAATCACATAGAATCAATCATCAACTCTAGTGCTTACACCTAATATCTAGGACTTCCTATGAATTACCCATCCCGAGACTCCTCTGGCTCATGCATGCTCAACTATGAATTTTCTCACAATCAAGCCTATTTAGATTGCTACCCCATTTTCAAAGCCTGGGCAAGTATTGTTCCTTATGAACTATTTAGTTAGATCCCCCTTGACTCTTTTATTTAAGTATTGAGGTGCTTTCACAATCCAATAGGTGAGATACCATTTTGAAATTATCTATGTAGAGCAAGTCACTAATCTATAACCCATATCCCATTAGTATTATTCATAACTAACCGATTTATGAATGGTCCACTTATCCCTCATTGCATCAAGTGATGCTAATTTTTTTTCCTATGGAATATTTCTACCATGCATTTTTATTGAGTAATATTGGTTTGTCAACCCATATTGCAAGTATTTCCCCAAATTTCACACTGTGTTCCATGATCTATGACTCACAAATGTAATACACATTTGAAAATTCATCATTCACTTGGTACCAAAAATTCATGAAGGATTAAGGAAGGATTAACCTCGTGGATCCCAAATTAGGTGTTTCCAAATGGAATTGGTTCATTGAGGACTCATGAGGCATCCTATCTGATTGTGGGTTAGATAAGACATTTAGATCCTAAGACTAAACTCAAAAACTAGTGGGCCAAAGACCATAGTTGGACACCTTAAAGGGTATAATAGTGTTAAGTTGGTGACCAAAATTTAGAGATGGGAGGTAAAGTGATAAGGGACCCTACCTAAGTGCTAGACATCCCATAAATGTTGTATATCTAAACTAAGGTAGAATGAATCAAGGGGGTGTGATCCATCATCAAAGAGTATTCATAATAAAGGATGAGAAGTAATTGACTCATTATTAGGTATGTCACTTATGGACATGGTATAGAAGTAGGCTACACTACAACATCTTTGAATGGGTATTTGTATGTGAGGGAACCCTACCTAACTGGTAGACATCCCATCAATGTCGTATATTTAAACTAAGGCAAAGTGACTCAACGAGGTGTGTTCCATCATCAAAGAGTCTTCGTAGTCTTCATAATAAAGGATGAGAAGTAATTAACTCATCATTGGGTAGGTCATGTATGGACATGGTACAGAAGTAGGTTACACTACAACATCTTTAAGTGGGTAGTTGTATGTGAGTATTAAAGTGTGAAGTCCATATACTATAGTGTAACATTTTCTATGTTTATGAAGCATATTACATATCTTCTATAGATACTAAGGGTGTTGATATGTTCTATGGTTATTATAAGCTTTTAATTTCTATTTTAAAATCCTATAAACAATAAGAATTTAATGTTAATTTTATTCTTTTAAATTAGTGATGAAATAATTACATATTAAAATACAAAAAAAATTAAAGATAATTCAAGTACTAAATTGGGTTCCGATATAAACAATAAGAATTTAATGTTAATTTTATTCTTTTAAATTAGTGGTGAAATAATTACATGCTAAAATACAAAAAAATTAAAGATAATTCAAGTACTAAATTGGGTTTCGATATTTACAAAAAAAATTAAAGATAATTCAAGTACTAAATTGGGTTTCGATATTTATTAAAGTATATGAAAGCCACAAAAAAAATCACCTAAATAAAGACAATGTCTAACTAAAAACATTAAATCATTAAACAATATCAAAATCCAAGATTAAAAAACAATAAATCCATTTCTATAATGTAATGTAACCACAGAGGATAATATGAAATACCCAAGGATATATCCATCAAAAATAATTAATGCAATATGGTTGTAATCGTGGAATAAACCCACTTAGTAGTTGGTAGGTAATAAATAGGTCATTAGGTAGTTAAAGGGAATAATATAATAATAAAGGGTAGTTGGTTTACATAGTCATGTGTACAATTTTTTTTTAAAGCATTCAATAGGGTCTTTGCCAACTACCCCTTATTATTGTATTATTCCCTTTAACTATTTAGTAGACCTATTCCATGATTATAGTTGCATTGCATTAATTATCTCTCATATGTATCTCTCTAGGTACATTAAATTAATTAATTAATTATCTCTCATATGTATCTCTCTAGGTACATTAAATTAATTAATTATATATATATATATATATATATATATATATATATATATATATATATATATACTTTTTCATGAGTATAACCGTGGGGTCTATGTCAACTATCCTTCATTAATACTATTTATTTTAACTATTTAGTGGATATGTTTATTACTCACCAACCACCACCAAGTGGACCTATTTCATAATTTCTATGACATTGTATTAATTATCCCTCATGTATACCTCCATTCCTAAGTACAATACACATAATCTTTAAAAAAAAACATAAAAAATACTCAATAAAATTAACACACTTTACGATAATAATAATAATAATAATAATCTATTTTTTAAGGTCACTGTCAAGCTAGACACCAAATTGGTGTATGAGACTTTATGGACCTCTTGTTTGTGGGACAAGAAACCTACTCCACATAACAATTTGACTACTAAAATCTACTAAATGATTTGAACATATATATAATTATAATTATATACCTTCGTAGACTTTACCAGTCAAATCGTTGGGTGGAGAGGGTCCCTTGTCTCACAAACAAGGAGATCGCATACACTTGACCGTGACCTTAAAAATAGATTATTATTATTATTATTATATAACCTAAAAAATAACACATATTTTATCACATAAATTTGAAAATTGAAATATATATATATAATTATAATTGCATGCATATCACTAACTAAATTCAATATGGAAAAATATTTTTTCCCTTATACAATTATATCTCAATAATTTTCTCCGTTAAGAAGTTGCAGTCTCCCCCTTACCACATATTTCCATATTTTATTTGCGTACAGCATCTTATGTGGTTGTCTTTAGGGATTTAATTCGCTAATTTGCATTAAGATAATAATAAATATGAATTTATTTTTGGTAAATAAAAAGTATTAAGATTAAAAAGTACAAATTGACATTAACCCTTAAATTTTACGTTTTTTACGCTTTATAGCACAGTGACACAACATATGAATCTTATTAAATGGGTTTATCTTATTACCCTTTCCTAGTAATTTAACAATTTACCAAAATGCTGTAATAAAATAATTTAAAAATATAAATACATTTGAAAGTTGATATATTGAGTATGTTGAAATTATATAAATTTGAAACTTGATATATTGCGTAAGTTGAAATGTTTGCATGGTCTGATATTTTAAACTTTATCTTAAGCTTTATGTATAAGGTTGATGGTTAGATGTTGCACATGTTGTATTATTTTTTATGTGATAGTTTTAGTGAAGATTAAATAGAGATATTAGATATTGTTTAGAGTCTAATTTTTTTTTGTTTTAGAATAAGAATTTAAACAGTTAAGAGTTTATCTTTTTTAAATGTAAAGAAATAGGTTAATAGCTAAAAAAAAGTGTATCACCTTACTAACTATTTTATTTCAAATGATCAAATTTTATCTACACATAATAATGTAATTGTAGGTTGAAATCTTGAGATTGTATTGATAAAAGCTAAACCAATAAAAACTTTCTGCTATTTAAAAAAAAAAAAAAATTGTGTCATCTTATAAACGTTTTAAGATTAAAAACAAATATCACCTAGATGTAAAAAGTTTATTTTATTTTCTTTCAAAATTAATTTATGATTTAATTACTTCTTTTATATATAATTTACGCAATTAAAAAAAAACATTTTCTATAACATCTTAAAGAAATGGTTAAATCATAGGGGAGGTAGGTGGGTGGGGGTTTCTCTTGGATCCCGGAGGAAAAAGAATCCTAAATTACTATTGGAATCTTGGGAAGGACACCAATAACAAAGTTGAGGCATGCGCCTTACTAAAAGGCCTCCAACTCGCACAGACTCAACAAATTCGAGATTTGGATGCCCTAGGTGATTCCAAAACTATAATAAGGTCGATGGTTCACGAGACAAATCCAAAAAATTTAAGCCTAAAATGAATAATCGACCGAATACGAGTCGAATCTCAACCCATTAAGATAACTTTCTATCACATTACGAGAGAACACAACAAGGAAGTAGATAATTTGGCGAATGAAGTCATTGGGAAAACACTTGGAACCTTTGGCTTGGAAGGTGTTCAAACTTTAGCCCCCTTGTTCTAATGAGCCACATGACTGGGAGATAGTCCGAGAAGGCCGGGGGAGGGGCTAGTAAGGGGCCCAATGTTTATACAAACAACTGGAATGGGCATGTGGAAAGGGGAGGGGTTGGGGTCCGTCGATATTTCAGCCTAAGTATAGACATGTGGATTGGGCAAGCGAAAATGCACGGGGGTGGGGCCCTTGGAGGCTGCAGCACATGCATAGCCAGGTGGAGGAAACATGTGGACATTAGAGCAGGAGGGGTGTTGATTTTAAAGCACGCGGAGCAAGCCAACGCTATAACGAGGGAGGAAGGCAAGTCCCATCTATCATTGCGCAGTGATGGCTAACGAATCAAGTGCAGGTTTCTTCATGAGTTGGGATGATCAGGAGCTTTGTCCTTCAGCATTCATGGGAAATCAGGATTTTAAGCATCTAAAGGAGACGAACAAGGCGTGTGAGAACCCTATCACACAGTTTAAGCGTCAAGGTGACGCCAGATTTATCTCCAAGTATGGAAACATGGAGGCCAAAGGTATAGTGCACAGGGAATATTTTGCAAACACTCAGGCTGGCACGAATTTTCCATTAAATGAAACATGGGATATATCGGTCCTGTACTTGTCCCTGCATGCGAAAAGATGTATAGCGGTTTGGGTAAGTCTCTTTGATCCCCCCCTTTCAATTGTTGTATAGTTTATTTCCCCCAGAGTCTCTTTTCTCCTCGCCCCACCCTGTTTTCCTCGCCTTGCACTCCTTCTAGATTTTTCCTTTCCCACTCCCACAAGGCTCAGCCAGTCCCCTCACAACGCTCCGAGTTCTCTCTCCTTCTGGTCCTGCTTCTTTCTCTCATCTTGATTCAGACTATCCCGTGAACTCTTGTCTCTTGGAACCCGTCACTTCGCCTTCCCTTTCTCAACCTCTCATCCTTCCCATGGCCTCTGTTCCTTTCTCTATCGCCCTCTCCCATCCACATTTCCCCCCTCTCGTTGGGGTTAAGTGGCTTCACTAGTAGCCCAGACACAACTCTCCCATCACCTGCAATAATGCAGAGTGGTAAAGGCTCCTTAATGGATTCTAGACAATTGGACAAGGATTCAATTGAGGATGAATGCATTGGATGTAGCAGGATGATAATTCAACTTGGAGCTCTCAGCTCCACCAAGGCTTTGGAACTAGAAACTATGTCCCATCACATGCATATGATAGAGAGACTCCAAGCTGAGAGCTATGCACAAAGAAGCCAAATCGAGGAGCATCGCAGCAACATGGAGGCAATGCATCGGCGTCTGGATCAGTTGGAAGGAGTGTAGCACCACCCAAGCAAGACGGAAAGTCAAAAGGGAGCTTCCAAAAATGAAAATTCGGTTTCATTGAATCAAATCCCGGACCTTAATGAGCCTCATCCAGAAGCAATTATGGACCATCAGCAGGTCAAATTAGAGATGGGTAGTTGAGCTCTGTTGCTATCATGTTTTGTTTCTCCTTATGTATTAATGGTATCTTCTACCGGATGTACTCGGTGAAATACAATCACAGAAGTTTTGTTAGGGAAGGAGGATGCAACAACAAATGTTATTGTTTCAACTCCAATTGTTATAGTCTCTACTTTAGTTTCTTTTTCTCGAAGGTCTGTAATGGCCCCTCTTTTGTAAACCAGTGGATTCATCCACACTTTTAATATATTTTTCCCAGTTTCTGTTAAAAAAAAAGAAATGGTTAAATCATAATGCAACTTTGGAAAAGCTTCAAAATGAGAAACTTCCTTGACCAAGATGGCATTTTTCATAATTAACACCATTCTTATCCTTAACATTGTCTATATACATAGGTTGCTCTTTTACATTTTTACATGATTCCATGATAAGTATACATAGGTTGCTCTTTTACATTTTTACATGATTCCATGATAAGTGATTATGTTTATTTATTAATTAATGTATGTTTTTTTAAGTGGTAAAAATTATTATAATTTAGTTATTAATTGATAGTGATTATAACTATTATTTTTTATTATTTGTAAATGTGGATTGATTCATTATTGTTATTTTAAAAAATCGTTTCAATTGAAATAACTTGTTTGTGGTTCATAAGGGGCATATTTTTAGTCTTTCTAAATGTTTCTGGGTTTTGGGTTGGTAGCTTATTTCCTTACATTTCCTTATATTTATTTCATTAGGACACTAGAACAACCATAAAGTCATCAACATGTCACTTATAGGAATTGAACCTGGGTGGGGAGGTTAACAACCAATCCTCCCAACCACCGGGACTAGACATAATTAACAAAATTTAATTTATATACGACACATTAATTTATAACAACCTCATAAAATATAATATAAAAAATTTAAATTGTTTTTTTTTTTCCAGGAAAATTTCACATTATATTTATATTGAAAATATAATTTGTTCTCATAATAGTCCTTACATCAAAAGATCCTTACAATACTATCATCTTCTAGTGAGGGTCCAAAAAAGACAATTTTCAAAAAGTAAAGAGTCTTTTGTGCATAGTTGAAGGCTAAACTTATGGAACCACCCAACTTTAAAAAGAAAACATAATATATAAAATCCCCCTCATGGCCTCCTTCCCAATGATTGTAAGCTATGTTCTCTGGATGTTTTTGAAGAGCCTATTTTGATAAACTGTCTGCCTCTTGGTTCTCTTCTCTATAAATATGAGCAAAGGATGTGTTCCTGAAGAACTTGAGGAGCTCATTAATCCTATCCTTCCAACAGTATAAAGTAACTACCTGTAAAGCACCTTTCCTATTGAGCCAATCAATGACTATTTTTGAGTCCCCTAGAACAAGAAAATTTGTAATTGAAAGCCTAGATGCCAGTGTTAGAGAGGCCCAAACTCCCAAACTTTCAGCCCTAGTATTTGTACCACTTCCACAATTTAAAGTCCATCTATAAGTTGTGTGTTCGTTGATCTTTATCACTCCACCTGCACCACTTTGTTCTCCATTTTGTTGTGTTGCCCCATCAAACCACCCAATGATTTTATCTTCAGGAATTGCAAAGGCCGAAAGTCTAGGAAGATAATCTTTTTCCTTTTTCATGGGGCTGTCCACCACTCCTAAAGATAGGAAAACTATCTCCTGAGTAGAGGGGGCCTTGACTCGAAGATAGTCTTGTTTCGATCAAGCCAAATAAACCAACAAATATAGGTTGGCAATGTTGGATAAGTAAAATTATGGATATTCTAGTTTTCAAAGAACTCGCTCACCATTGAACCATTCCATCCTAATGAGAGATTTAGAGCAATTTTAATTATTTCCCAAACTGAAATAGTAAAAGGACAGTTTATAAAGAGGTCTTTACCAGTTTCCCTCTTTCCTTTGCAGAGATGGTATATACCTAGCCCCACCCAACATCTTTTTTGTATATTTTTACAAGTGAGAATTTTATTTTCTACCATAAGCCAGACGAAAAAGTTTGATTTTTTGTGGCCAGTCCCAACTCCACAGTTTTTTCCTCCAGCCACCAATTTTATTTTTCTAAAGTTTTGAAGCAAGGGCGTTATACACATTTTTTACTATGAGCTTCCCTGAATTATCACCACCCATCCACTTTAATTCATCTGGTCTTTCAAGGAGATGAACCCCTGATCCAATCAAATTTCTTCTGTACATCTCCCATTCTGCAGCTAAATCACCTCTCAGCCCCAAATCTACATTGTCTAACTAGTTTGAGCAAATCTTGACCTGAGGAAGAGCTCATCTCGCTTGATAAAGGAAGTATACATTTTTTTTATTAAGTAAATAAAATAGCTCATTAGACAATATGGAGTCCTTTCCCATGCCCATAATTACGTCCTTCCCAATTATTATGGAGTGTCACGAACCCGTGTTCCAGGCTAAAAAATGTAAGACTAGAGGTAATGTATTAAGAATATTTTTCCAAGTCTGGGATCCTTGAGACATAACAAAAGAAGTTGATCTCAACCAAGTTGTCATAGGTCTATGGGGTAGGTACTTGTCCTTTATAACCCAATGCTAGATGGCGTTCTTCAACAAGACTCTCCACAGAGTATTAGTCGCCAGAGCCCTATAGAAATAGAAGATATTTCTGAACCCCCACCCTGCATATATTTTTGGCTTTGTAATTATCTCACATCTGCATAAATGATAACTCTGCTTTTGCTTGCTGCCTGACCAAAGGACGAAGAAAACCAGTTTGCAAATCTGATTTAGAACTGTAACCGGGATATGAGCCAATTCCATCCAATAGACTGGTTGACTCTCTAAAACTTCTTTTATCGGAGCATAATGACCACCCAAGGATAGCCACCGATTGCACCAATGGATTATCTTGTTGTCAAACTTTGAGATGAGACACTACCAATACTTGACCTTGTAGCTATCATGTTTTAAAAACAAGCCCAAGTATCTAAATCCTTCCAATAGGTCAATAAAATTGTAATGATATAACGCTTTTAAGGCTTCTAGAGTGTCCCGATGAACTCCGAAGTGGAGGAAATAGGACTTTTGAACATTTATCATCATACCCGTCATGCTACAAAAAACATTAAGGATTTTATTGATTTCCTCCAATTCTGTGACCGAAGCTTTTGTCATTATTAGAATGTCATCTATGAAGAGAAGGTGAAGGATCTTAATTAATCTAGAAACCTTTATCCCATTCAACTTTCCTTATGCTTGTCCTTCTTTTAGAGAAATACTAAGTCCTTCCATCATGAGAATGAACAGGAGAGGCGACAATGGACAACCTTGTCTTAGCCCTTTACCACTATGGAAGAACTGTGTTGCCTCTCCATTGATCAGAATTCCATAAGTTGTGGAGGATACACAACCCATGTTCCAATTCGTAGTAGGAAGTCCAAAACCACATTGAAGAAGCGTTAACTGCAGAAAATCCCAATTTGTGCAGTCATAGGCATTTTTTAAATCTAGCTTCAAAATAATTGATTGTAGTTTTTTAGCCTTTATACTGTGCAGACACTTCTATGCAATGCCAATAGAATCTAAGATCTATCTTCCCTTTAGAAATCCCAGTTTTTCCTCAAAAAAAGTGCAGGAGAGTATAGGCATGATTCTTCTTGCTATAACTTTTGCAATGATCTTATAACATAAATTGCACAGAGCAATTGGACGGAAATCGATAAAAATGTTGGCGGTGTTAACTTTTGGAATCAACTCTATAAAATTTGAATTAATTGGTCTGATTACCTCTCTTATGAGCCTTTTTTCCTCCACAACATCAAGCAAGTCCTTCCCAACCAACTCAAAGAAGTGTAAAAAAAAATCAATCATCCACTCGTCTGGCCCTAGACTTTTGTCCTTTGAAAAACCTTTTAGAACCTCTAGGATTACCTCACTGGAGCAAGGATTTTCAATATTTACAACTTCTTCCTCCATAACTAATCTTGGAAACAACCTTACTATAGCTATTTGTTCCTCAATGTAATTACGTCATGTATCCTGAAAGAAAGAGTTAAATAAATTAGCCACTCCATCCTCTAAGGCCTCCTGGCCTGTATGAACCCGTCCAACTTCATCCTTTATCTCCCAGATGTGATTTTTGTTTCTTCTGTATCTTGCAAAATGATGGAAGAATTTTGTATTCTTAACTCCACTTTTTATCCAAATATCCCTCCTCTTTTGTCGCCATCGCTCTTCCTCATCCAACAGAAGTTTTTTATGCTCAACCTCTAGAAACATCAAGCGTTGTTCAGATTCTTCCCTATAAAATCCCTGAGTCTTGTGATTATAGAGAACATCTAATTCTTCTTCAAGGTTATCCATATTTAACTAATCATGTAAACATTTTTCTTTAGACCAGGACTTAACTCGATTTTTGAGATGTATAAGCTTCCCTACTAATCTCCTTTGCGCTCCCAATTCTTGTTGTAACAGGAAATCATTCAACACTTCACTAACCATAGTGGAAAAAGAATCTTCATGAAACTAGGCTGGGTTTAGCTTGAAAGGGTGTGCAACCGCCGACATCCCATTTCCTAATTGAAGTAGAACTGGTGAATGGTCAGAAATATAAGGATATTCCACCCATGACCTATATCTCGTCGATGACATGATAATATTCTTTGAAACGTAGATTATGTTTATCCTTTTAGTGATTCCTTCAACTCCCTATTTTCCATTACGCCACATAGGAACCACCTCGGCAGGGGCGACATCGACAAGATAATTTAAAAAAACAAAATCCTTAAAAAAGACCGCCAAAGATTCTACCAATGTTGTAGCACCCAAAAACTCCTTTGAATTGATCATACAATTCATATCCGCATCAACTATCAAATTACCATGAGCTAACAAGCCCCTTCCGTCCACTTTTTCCCATAAAATATTACGATCTGTACATGGGCCGTAAACATTCAGAAAGGAGATCCTCCTTTTATCGGCTAAGCTGAAACCTGACAAAAAAATACCGCTGCAACTTAGGACAGGCACTAAATAAAACAATTTAGGATCCCAAGACACTAGGAGGACACCTGAATTCCCCACAGAACTAACAACACAAATCATCCTCTCATGTCAGAGAGTGTACATAAATTTTATGGCCTTCTCCTTGGCAACCAAAGTCTCTTGTAGGAAAATAATATTAGGTAAATTTTTTGAGATAAGTCTATGTAGGGAGGCCACTTTTAGGGGTCCTCCTACCCCTTTGATATTGAGAGAGAGGAGGATCATGACTTAGCCCTTGCAAGGGACTTCATGCCTCTAAGCGCCCCCTGTTTTATTTTTTACAGTGTTATACATAAAAATTTGACTATGTTAATGGAAAATATTAAAATTGACTTTGTCAATAAAAAATAGAAATTATTAATATCGTTAATTTTTTTACAAAGCTTTTAATCCTTATTTGATTTTGTAAGGTGGTGCTTCTTTAATATTTTTAACACTCAAAAAAGCATGTTATTTCACTTATATCTCAATGTGATACCCTTTAAAATTGAAATATCAATTTAGCCCACGGAGGGCAGCTCAATTGGCAAGTGTCGTGAAAATGAAGTTCTATGAGTTTTCGAGTTCAATTTCCCCGATTTAGTCATGTTTGTGGAAGGGACATACGTAGGCACCTGGGGGTTACAATGGTACTGGTCAGAATCGACCCCATGTCACGTGAGTATGAGACCAACGCAGTTGTCGATTCTTCTTATGATAAAAAAAAAATTGAAATATCAATTTTACTTTAATGTTTTTTTTTAAGTTGTTTTTTTCTTGCAACTTTAATTTTATAAAGTAACTTTATTGTAAAAGTGATTCTCACTATTTTATAAAAATGGACCACTTTATGTAAAAGTAGTTTATTTGTAAAAGTGAGCTTATTGTAACATCCCACTCTGGCGCACTGAGAAAACTTATTCTTTGAGGACACTTGCTCGCAAGTGATCTGGACTTTTATGATGTTAAAACATTTATCCTTGATTATGATGCGTTATGATAGACAACATGATGTTTTACTGCTTGATGTAGACAGGTGCTATTGACTCAGTTTTATTGAGTGTGCAGGGTTTTGGACCTTGAGGATGCAGAGGCATCGGTGGAACCCCTTGGACTCCGGATTGAGT
>SNQJ01S0026664.1:0-19695 GCA_010110895.2 Picea sitchensis | reverse complement strand
TTCATTTAAGTGAAACACATTGATGAGAAGAGGGTTACTTGGAGGGAGTTTAAAAGGAATTTCCAAAAGAAATACTTAATCAGGAGATACTAAGAAAATTAAATGAAGAATTTATTTGAACTCAAGCTTGGGAGTATGCCAATAGATGAGTATGAAAGAAGATTCTTAGAGATGCTGAAATAGGTTGCATTCATCAAGGATGAGAAAGTTAAAATTCAAAGATACCTGATTGGGATTCCATCATTTATCCGTGACAAGATGCAATATGATGAACCCAAGACATTGGAGGAAAAGCGAGCTAAATTTCTCTATGATCAACAAAGGGAAAGACCGAATTTCCAAAAGTCTTGATAAGACAAGAGGAAAAGAAATATTGAACAAAGGAAGAAGGGGACTAAGCCACCATTTTTCATAAATACTTCTCAAGGAAAAAAAACTCCCAAGGAGCCCAGAATAAACAATGGGGAAAATACCAAGGAACCCACCTATTCAACTTTTGGGTTGTGGGGAAGACCACATGTATAAAGATTTCCTCAAAGAAGTGAAAATGTGAGTATTGTTCCCAATGCATAGAAAGTTGCGACAATTGAAGACATGGGCAGAAATGTATCAAGGATCTACGCAACCTTGGATAACAAGCAAGATGAGTTTCACTCATACATTATTGAATTGGAAGGTAAGATTAATGACCAACCTATTTCTATTTTAATTGAATCAGGAGCTAGTCATATTTATCTATATTCTCATATGATGGAAAGATTCTAATTGCCAAGAAGCAAGCTTGGAAAAACTTGGTTGGTGAAGCTAGCTACAAGAGAAAAAAGGAAAATTAATGAGATGGTTAAGGCATGTCCAATGGATATGAATGGGCTAAGAAAAAAAGATTAATTGAAAATCATACCTTTGGGATATTATGATTACCTCATCGGTATGGATTGGTTGGACCAACATTGTGTTTTTATAGACTGTTACAATAAGTCATTTACTTTCTTGGATGAGGAAGGAAATTTAAGAATATCTCAAGGAATTCCAAGAGCTGTAACTATCAGAGAAGTTTTCGCCTTGCAATTGAAGAAAAGATACAGGAAAGTATTCCAAGTATTTGTAGTGAAATGGAGGAGACACCTAAGGATAAAGTGTCAAATGTTGAAGACTGCATAGTACTGAAAGAATTTTAAGATTCCTTTAAATAAATACCAAGGTTACGACCTAAAAGAGATATTGATTTCTCTATAAATTTGATGCTTGAAGAATCCATTGTATCCAAGACTCCTTAAAGGATGAGTACACCAAAGATGAAGGAATTGCAAATGCAACTTGAATATCTTCTTAAGAAGTGGTGTGTATACCCAAGTGTGTCACCTTGGGGTGCCCCGGTATTTTTTTTTTAAGAAGGATGGTATGTTGAAGCTTTGTATTGAATTCGGGAAGTTGAAAAAAGTAACAATAACGAATAAGTATCCTTTGCCAAGGATAGATGACCTCTTTGACCAACTGAGGGGCGCACCGATACTTTCAAAGATTGATCTTAGATATAGATATCACCAAGTGAGAATTAAAGAAGTCGACATCAACAAGACTTCTTTCAGAATGAGGTATGGACATTATGAGTTCACTGTGGTGACATTTGGATTGTCAAATGCACCAATTGTCTTCATGTGTTTAATGAATGGTATTTTCAAAGAATATTTAGATAAGTTTGTCATTTTTTTTTGGATGACATAATTATTTACTCAAGTTTTGAAGAAGAACATGAGCAACACTTGAGGATGGTGCTGCAATTACTGAGAGAACATCARTTGTATGCAAAATTAAGCACATGCTCATTTTACTAGAGGAAAATTTATTACTTGGGTCATGTCATTTCATAGGAAGGGATAGTTATGGACCCAGAGAATATAAAATCCATTGAAGGATGGAAAACACCAAGGAATGTTGTATAGGTGAGGTCCTTCATGGGACTTGCAGGGTATTACAGATTTGTTATTGAAGGCTTCTCAAATATTGCACACCCAATTACATCCTTGCAAAAGACAGTTGTGTGATTTGAATGGACTCCATATTGTGTAAGGAGTTTTCAACACTTGAAGAGTTTGTTGACAAGTGCGCCAATTTTGATAATTTTTTATCCTAATGAAGACTTCATTGTCTGCATGGATGCATGCAAGGAAGGGATCGACAAAGTCCTTAGTTAGAATGGGCATGTGGTAAGCTATGAATCAAGGAAATTAAAAAAGCATGAAAGGAACTATGCTACTCATTATTTGTAATTGGAATCCATAGTGCATGCCTTGAATATGTGGAGGCACTAACTCATGGGGAAAAGATTCGAGTTGGGGACAGACCATAGTGGTCTGAAATATTTTTTTGGACAACAAACGGTGGTTAGAATTCCTTAGTGAGTATGACTTTTATATCAATCATATCAAAGGAAAGTAGAACAATGTCATTGATGCACTCAGTAGGAGGGTGCATGAGATGCATTCTACAACCATTAGAATGTACAAATCAGATTTGAGTGACATAATTTTAGAGGTGACCAAATCAGATCAACGTTATGTGGACATAAAGGGAAATTTACAGCAAGGTAAATTGCAATAAAATTTGAAGGTTATGAGCTAAAAAGGGATGGAATCCTCATGTATAGGCGTAGATTTTATGTGCCAAATTATCAAGAGTTAAAATTGTTTTTATTGTCATAGATGCATAAAGTTCCTTATGTTGGGAACCCAGGCTACCAGGAGACAATTGCAATGGTAAAAAAATAATACTATTGGCCAGGCATGAAAAAGGAGGTTGTTGATTTTATTGTTAGATGCCTTGAATGCCAAAATTTCAAGGCTAAGCACAGACGCCCAATTGGTTTGTTAAAACCTTTACCCATTCTTGTTAGGCACCAAATATATTATAATAGAAGAAAACAAAAATGTTGCAGTGAATACCAGCAGAATAACAACAGAGAACAATAATATAGCAATAGAACAACAAAATATATTTAACCACAATACCAAAATAATACCTTTATTGATAGGAAACAATGTTCACTTTCCTCTTCGAGCGGGAAACCTCCAACAGAGAAGAGATTTATTACAATAATTTTCAAGACAAAATCCCTCTCATACCTTCTAATCTTATTTATACTAATTATATCTTCTAAAGAGCATTCTATAGGAAGATCTTTCTAGAAGTGGAAGCTTCTATTAGGTCTTCTTACATTGACTTGTTCATATTTATTAAATAGGCCTTATTAACTATTATTTTCCTTTATTACATGGAAATGTATTATTCTACCGATATGAGAAGTTAGGGGTTTAGGTCCCTAACATTCCCTCCCCCTTGAATAAAATCCTTGTCCTCAAGGCTTGAGATGAGGAAATTCTTGGAGAATAGTTGTTGACTCCCAGGTGGCACCTTCTAGAGTCGTATCTTTCCACTACACTAACACCTCCTTGATGGTGCACTAATGGAGACGACATTCACATTGGTCCAAGACTTCCTATGGCTACAACCATATGGAACCTTAAACATCTAACTTTGGAAGTTTGGTTTGAGTTTGGAACTTACTTCCAATCACCTTATTTAAGCACGATACATGAAAAATGGGATGGATGTTATAATGACTGGGCAGATCTAACTGATATGCCACTTGTCCCACACATTTGAAAATGGTAAGTACCATAAAATTTTGGAGAAAGCTTATGACAGTTTTCATCTTTGAGTGAAGTCTGCTTATAAGTATGTAGATGAAGAAACATCTGGTCTTCTGTAACAATTTGGCGTTCTGAATGTCCTTGATCTTCTTGTTGTTTCATACGATTCTGAGCCATGAGCAAATTTTCTTTGAGAGCACTGAGAATGGAGGCATGGACTAAAAGATTTTTTTCAACCTCTTAAACCTTCAAGACCCCTGGTATGTAGGAAATAACTGACAGGTGCTTTTATCTGTATATTGCTTCAAAAGGAGTCATGCGGGTAGAAGTATGGTAAGATGTGTTATACCACCATTCAGCTAGGGGTAACCATTTATCCCACTGATGTTGTCGCTCAAATTCAAAACACCTCAAATATGTTTCCAAACACTTGTTGACAACTTCTGTTTGGCCATCAGTCTATGGGAGATAAGCAATACTGAGATGTAATTGTGTGCCCTGGAGTCTGAATAGTTCTTTCCAAAACAATTTGGTGAAAGTTGGATCTCTGTCAGATACAATAGAATAAGGCATGCCATGAATATTAAAAATATGATCCACTATGGATGTTTTGAATGGGTGTTGAAGAGAACAAAAATGAGCATATTTGGAAAGACGATCAACTACCACCATGATAACTAACTTATTTCCATATTTAGGTAAGCGCACAATGAAATCCATAGAAATGTCCCTCCAAATAGCTGGTGGAATCGAAAGTGGTTGTAGTGTGCCAAAAGTTTTGACAGTTTCCCCCTTGTTGTGTTGATAGAAATCACATTCAGCCACAAAGGTGCGAACGTATTGTTTCATACCATCTCAGAAAAAATCAATTTTAACTTGTTCATAGGTTTTGGTAAACCCATAATGTCTTCTTGTGGGTGAAGCATGAAGCTCAGAAAGCACCATGGATTTAAGTTGAGACTAGCAGCTTAAATATAGATGACCTTTGCAGTGAAGCTCGTCATTGTGCCAAGAGTATGTTGGAGAAACTAGAGATTGTCTTGCAATTGTTGGATCAATCACGAATATTTTGGGTCTTGCAACCATTCCTGGCGAATAACTTGGAGCCAATATGGTAAAATGAAGGAGAGGGAAAAAAATGATCCTTCTTCTTCGTACTTTCTGGATAGAGCATCCACCACAACATTTTATTTTCCCTTATTATAAATGATCTCATAATCATAGCCAAATAGCTTAGTCACCCATTTTTGTTGCTCCTAGGATGAAATCCTTTGTTCTAGGAAATACTTGAGGCTCTAATGGTCATTTTTAATTTGGAAGCCTTTACCCAAGAGATAAGGATGTCAGATATCCACAACATGCAAAATAGCCAACATTTCCTTTTCATAGATTGATTCGCCAAGATGTCGCTCCGATATTTGTTTGTTGATGAAGGCCATGGGTCTACCCTCTTGCATGAGTATTATGCCAATACCTTTCCCACAAGAATCACATTCAAGGACAAAATTCTTTGTGAAGTCAAGAAGAGCCAAGACAGGAGTTGTGCACATGGATTCTTTCAATGCTTGAAATGATTGATCAGTTGTTGGAGTCCAAGTGAAAGCATTATTTTTTAGGATAGTAGTAAGAGGCACTGCAATTTTTCCATAATTCTAAGAAAACTTGTGATAATATCATGTTAAACCTAGAAAACCACTCAAGCTCTTGAGAGTTTTTGGGCACGACCAACCCTGTATAGATTCAATTTTGTTAGGATCCACCCTTACACCATCCTTGTCAACAATATGACCCAAGTACTCCACTTCTGAATCTCCAAAGGAACATTTAGATTTATTGAGAAAAAGTTGGTGCTGAGAGAGTAGATTGAGAACTTCAACCACATGGGTAAGATGGTCTACCCAGGTTTTACTATAGATGAGAATATCATCAAAGAAAAATAGGACAAAATGATGGAGAAAAAGATGGAAAACATGGTTCATGAGACTTTGGTAAGTGGAGGGAGCATTACACATGCCAAAAGTCATGACCAAGAATCCATAATGACCCTCATGAGTGCGAAAATAAGTCTTAGGAATGTCTTTCTCTTCCATATGGATCTGGTGGTAGCTAGAACGTAGATCAAGTTTAGTAAAATACTGAGCACCACTTAATTCATCCAAGAGATCATCAATGACATGAATGGGAAATTTTGATTTGATGGTGAGTTTATTGAGGGAACTAAATTCGTGACACATATGCCAAGTACCTTTTTTTTTTAGTACCATGACCACAGGGGAAGAATAGGGGTTGGTACTAGGGAAGATAACACTTGCGGCTAGCAATTCTTGAACAAATTTCTGAATTTCATTCTTTTGGGAAAAGGGATGATGATAAGGGTGAACATTGGGAGGAATATTGTCGGGGATGAGATGAATGGAATGACCATGAACACCACGAGAAGGAGGAATTCCTTGGGGAGTGGAAAAACCAGCTTGGTGTTTGGAGATGATACATTGAAGGTCATGATGCACCACAGGTTTCTCAATTGCTTAAATGGAATGGAGTTGGGAAATAATGTCGGAATGAAATTTTTTGAGGCACTTTTCCATTCAATGGGAACTGGTGATATAATGGGATCCTACTATGATGCCTTGGAATTTATATTGTTGTCCTTCCTGTTGGAATTGCATGGTTAATTCCTTAAAATCCATAAGGATGGGACCAAGAGTGCATAGCCATTCCACACCAAGAACAATATCACAACCACCCATGTCAATATAAAACATATGAGATTTCAGGTGGTACTTCCCAATTTGGAGATGCACATTTTCACAACGGCCCCCACATTTCATGGAACCACCATTGGCTATCATGATTTGAAATTTGTTGATTGTATGTATATAGCAATGGGTTTCTTGGGCAATATGACGGTCAATAAAATTACGAGTGCTTCCACTATTAATTAATTTGATTACCTTTCAATTATTAATGTAGCCAATGAGATTTAGGGTTTGGGGAGAAGAGAAGCTAATGAGATTTAGGGTTTGGGGAGAAGAGAAGCTAATGAGATTTAGGGTTTGGGGAGAAGAGAAGCCAATGAGAGAATTCAATGAAATTACCAGTTGTACTTCTGGTTGGTCAGAGGCTGGAGCAATATTAGTTGGCTTGGGTAAATATGCCATCGGGGGGGTCTTGATCTCTTCTTCAGAAACATCCTCAGAGATGGCCATAAAAAAACTCTTTTTTCCTTACAATTATAACAAAGGCCCTTGAGTTGGCGTTCCACCATTTCATCCCGAGTTAATTTCTGGATCTTGAGGGGAGTGGAAGGAGGGGCAGGGTTAGTAGGTCGAGTGCAAGGAACAAAGGAAGGTTTTCAGGTCTAAGAAGAGACAATTTGTTGGGCTTCCTTAGCATGTTGAGTAGCTTCTAACCACAAGTATGAGGGAGAGCCATGAGGACCTGGGCTCGAATTTCCTCTTTGAGGCCACTGATAAAAAAATTCCCTGAAGAAGGCATCAAACACTCCCTTTGTTCTAAAAGCTAAGTGTTCAAAATAAGATATAAAGTCTTCCACTCTCTCAGATTTCTTCAACTTGGTCAAACAACCAAGATAGTGGGTGTCATTGTCAAAGTGGTCATATAGCTTTGCCACAAACTGAGTCCAAGAAACATACCCTTGGTGTGTCTTTCTAAGCCATTTACACCATTGCCAATGTTTTGGAACCAAATAGAGGACAACGTAACGACGTTTCTCTAGATCATCAGTAATGCCAAGTAAGGAGAAATAATGTTCCATTTGAGTGACCCAACTAATGGGATCAGATCTTTCAAATTTGTTCACTTCAACTCGGGGAAGGAGGGGGTCACGAGAAAGGGAATTGGAATGAAGGTCCATATTATGGGAAGATTTCTCACCTTCAGAGTGGGAAGGTTTTTCAAGGGACGGAGATCTAAGGGAATTTTGCAACCACTGGGTGAGGGAGGACAATTCACCCTTAACCTCTGTCAATTCGCATGTAACTTTGGCCTCAAAGGTGTCCAAGTGGGAATTATTGGAAGCAATTTAAGAGGTCATTCTTTGGATGTTGACCGTGTGTTGTTTGGCTTCATCTTTAAGGTGAAGGAATTCTTGGTTGCGAGTGTTGTCCATGGGTGGAGGGTAATGAAAGACAGGAAGTGGGACCACGGAAAAAAAGAGTAAAAAATGGTGTATATGAGTGTGTTCGGTGTGAAAAGAGGAATTCAATGAGATAGGTGTCAAATAAGGGTGTAGGAAGGTAAAACAAAGGTTAAAAATGATAGGTATCAAAAAAATCAAGGAGAAAAGGGGAATCCAATGAGATGGGTCTAAAATAAGGGTTCAGGGAGGTAAAAAAATGTTAAAAATGATAAGTGTCACAACAATCCAAGAGAAAAGGGGAATCCAATGAGATATATCTTAAATAAGAGTACTCAAAGGTCCCATTATTTATTTATTTATTTATTTCTTTTATTTATTTGTTTTTTGTTTTTTTTACTTCGCTAGGGTTTTATGCAAATCTAAATAATACCGTAGCATCGAAATGCCCAAATTCTTAACAAAAAAATGAAACAAATGTATAGTGATTTTCGCAACCCGAATGTAGGAGGAAATATTGTAGGGAAATAGATCTTCTCTGTTCCTTTTCTGTTTGTAATTTTTGCAACCCGAATGTCGGAGGAAAGGTTGCACATAAATAGATTTTCTCTGTTCCTTTTCTGTTTGGTTTCCTTCCCAAAGGTCAAGGTTTTCAGGGTGCCTACAGACAAGGGTTTTCCCTATGCTATAAATCTTTGATATATGTGCGGGGTCCAACAGTAGTACTCGACCCAATATCTTGGGGCACTAACTAAAGAGGCTAGACCATACCCTTAGTTGTACTACCCGACTACCCAGGTACTAGAGAGTATCTTTTTGAATGTTGTTCTTGGTGGTACTATAGAATTCAGGTGGTTGATCAGTTGTTCTATGACTGGTTTTAGGATAGTTAGGGGTCTCTCGATATACCAAAGGTACGTGGAAGAACAATTCCATATATCGGTGCTCTCTGATGTGCTACCACTCGAAGGGGTACCAACATGGGTTACAAGGGTGGCCAACAGATGTGCGCTTAAGTACCTCTTGTATTTCTTGCATGTATGCTTCCCCGACCGTGGATTTATGCGCTAAACGACATATATTTGTATCTTAAAGACATCGAAACACGTCTCTACCCTGGAAAAAAAATTAACTCACAAATCCTGCCAATGAAAGTTCTCTGATACCACTTGTTAAGAACCCGATATATTATAATAGCAGAAAACATAAATGTTGCAGTGAATACCAATAGAATAACAACAAAGAATAGTCATATAGTAGCAAAACAAGAAAATATATGGAACCACAATACCAAAATAATACCTTTATTGATAGGAAACAATGTTCACTTGCCTCTTCGAGGGGGCAACCTCTAGCAGATCAGAGCTCTATTACAATAATTATCAAGACAAAATCCCTCTCATACCTTCTACTCATATTTATAATAATTATATCTTCTAAAGAACATTCTAGAGGAAGATATTTCTAGAAGAGGAAGCTTCTATTAGGTATTCTTACATTGACTTGTTCATATCTATTAAATAGGCCTTATTAACTAGTATCATCCTTTATTACATGGAAATATATCATTCTACCTATAGGAGAAGTTAGGGGTTTAGATCCCTAACAATTCCTGAGTGTAAGTGGGAAGTTTTAATCATGGATTTCATTACTAAGCTACCTATTACTGCTAAGCAACATGATTCTATTATGGTAGTGGTGGATAAGCTTACTAAACCTATCCATTTTATTCCAGTGAAGTCAACTCACAAGGAAGCCAACATTGTTGATATATACATAGGAGAAATTGCTAGGTTACATGGTGTACCTAAGACAATTGTGTCTGACATAGATCCCAAATTCACATCAAATTTTTGGAAAGGGTTATTTAAAGGATTTGGGAAAAATACAAATTTTAGCACAACCTATCATCCAAAGTCAGATGGGAAAGAAGAAAGTGTAAATCAAGTGATAGAAGATATGCTAAGAATGGATGTGATGGAAAAAATGATGCAGTGGGAAAAATATTTACCTTTGGTTGAGTTTGCTTATAACAATGGGTATCAAGCATCTCTAAAGATGAGCCCATTTGAGGAACTTTATGGTAGAAAGTGCAATGCACTAGTGAGTTGGGACAACCCAACATACCGCATAGTGGTTGGGCCATATCTACTCTGGGAAATTGAAGAGCAGATGGTGAGGATAAGGAAGAATTTAAAGGATGCACAAGATATGCAGGAAAGTTGCGGAAATAAATTCAAAACCCACCGAGAGTTTAAATTGGGTGACCATGTGTTCTTGAAAGTAAAAGAAAGGCGCAGTTCCCTAAAGTTGGGAAATTTTTCTAAGTTGGCAGCACGTTACTGTGGGCCATTTGAAATCCTAGAGAGGATTGGTACTATCACATATATGATTGCAATGCCTGCATCCTTGTGTATTCATATTGTTTTCCATGTATCTTTGCTCAAAAAGTACGTATCAGATGTTAATCATTTCATTGATTGGAATGTGACTCAGGTGGAGCCAGAAGGTGATTTTTTAGTGCGATTGGGTTGCATATTGGACTAGAAAATCAAACAACTCCAGAATCAATCCATGGATCTAGTAAACATCTAAAGGACCTGATACAGTCCTGAGGATGCAACTTGGAAGCACGAGGATGCTATGCAGGTAGAGTATCCACATCTTTTTTAATACTTTTGAATTTTTTTATATGTACATGTGTATATATTGCGCTAAGGACAGTGCATAAATAAGGGGGAGGGGAAGGTAATACCCCTAATCTGAAGCCCAATTGTAAATGAAAATGTAAATGTACATTTATGCTGGTGAGTCATTGGCACCAAGTGTTGGTTTAGTTTTGTGTTCACCTAAGTAGTGCGCGAGGGTTGTTTTCCAAAGAAAGAGTGTGCACATTCCATAGTGTTTCACGTGGATTGTGCATCAAGGGAAGGGTGCGCACATTCCATAGTGTGCGTGCACCTGAGTAAGTGAACAAGGATTACCTTGAAGTGTGCATTGTACCGATTTGTGTGTGTGTGTGTGTGTGTGTGTGTGTGTGTGAGGCCGAATAGCATGTATGTGGTTATTGTGTTGGTGAGATGGGATGCAAAAAGGTCAGTGTGCCTATCCTTGTAAAATGTAATCAGGCCCGTGACCATTCTCTCCAGGTGAGAGATTTTCTAGGAATTGTTCTCTGGTGCACTAGGAATTAGTTACAGGGCTCTGAGACTTCTTGTATGGTATGTTGTTGAAGCCATGGAAGGGAAGTGGGGCAGCCAAAGGACTATTGAGTAGAGAAGGGGCACACTTCCTGAGGTGGGATAGACATGTGGGGAATGAGAGACTATAGGCTAGTTGAAATAGTTGGCACCTTGGACTGAGAAATTTCGTTGATTATCAGACCTTAACCTGGCATTAGGAACCCTTTTTTCTTGGTGGAGTTTAAGCCCCAGCTTGGGTGTGACCTTTTGCTGAAAGTATATGAGCAATAGAGTCTATGGCTCAGAGGAACATCTGAGCTTTGCACGCAGTTGGTGACTCTTTATAAGAAGATAAGTTTTCTTTATGTTCTTTTCTATTTTATTGTGTGCTTAATTCACTTTGTTTGATATGGGTTTATTTCATGTATGGTGTTGCATATAATTAATTTTCGTTATTTTGTATGATGTTTTTTGTACATGTAAGCATGATGTTGTATTTAGTAATTATTGTCACACATGTAGAGTATGAAATTTATTAAGTATTCATGTTAGTTAACTTTGTAATAATGGTCATAAATTCTAAGGCAAGGATAGAATTGGCATGCGTGCAAGAGGCTGGAATCATTGTGTGCACGGGGAAGCAGATCCACATGCAAAAAGAGAACTAAATATGTGTGTGGCACCAGTGTGGTTGTGCACATAGTATTATTCATGTATTCAGAGTGGTTACACACACACTATACTTGTGTGATATGAATTATTGTGTGTGTAGTTGTATTATGTGTTAATTTCTCTATTATAACTAGTGTCTGAAGAGGAAAATTTGTGTGGCATGATCCAACTTGGGATCGTGTGCATTACCTCACATGTTTCTACGCAGACCAATGATATAGTGTAGAATTTGCGCACTAGATTTTTTAAGTGGCATTTCCCAGCTAGGAGTTTGGGTACATTACAAAATGGTATTATAGTTGTATTTAGGAAGTTTGCAGTAGTGGAGACGTTACAATGGGGTAATGAGACTCAACAGTAAGTTGGAAATGTTATAGAATGGTATCAAATCATTTTGTAAGTGCTGGTAATGGGGTACGTTACAATAGTATACTAGGAATGATACCTTTTTTAACAAAGTTTCCTTCCAAAAATTAATGCCTTTGGTATTTCAAACAAACATTGATATTGACCATTCATTTTTAAATCAAGATCGAGATCAAATGAATGGATGGTTGGTTTCTGTCACACACATTATTCAATGGTTTAAGTGGTTGTATGTAATGAAGTTGAGCCCCTATTTCAAGTTTTGGAAAATACAATTTTTGAGATTTAAAATTTAATTGTAGTATGCCATTTATTTTTCTTAAAAATTTGTTAGAAAATTCTCGTGCATAGCCCATGATGTTGGTGATTTTATTTCATTATGTTGGCAGCAACCTTGAGCTATATATATTAAATCAAACTATTACAAGAGAAAAATTTACATTATTATGTTTCATAGTTTGAGGAGACCAAGACCAATTCCAGAAGATGTGTAATATCTACTTGGAGGATTTTATCCATGTGGGTTCTCAGTAATGAGATCCTATGGAGGAGGTCAAATCCTGTAACATGATTTTCATATCAGAATTATTATGGGTCCTAATTATGTTCATAGTGTTTTTTATTTAGATAGTATTTTTTCTTTTTCTTTTTTAATTTTTAATTTGTGTTAAAATTTAGTAAATGTTAAGAGATGGATACAATGGGGTGTACGTGTTGGTATAGGGTTATTTTATTATATTGGGTGTTGGTATATGCAACTGGGCATGTTTTCCAAGAAATTTCAAAACATTATATTTTATACTTCGTGAATTATTTTCGTACTGGAATATCACCTCTCACCTGCTAGGTTTGACACTGTTTCCCTCTGCCAGGAGGCATGAAAGACAGAGATACCTTGAACATTTCACCCAATAGCTTATATGCCTTCCTACCGGTTTAATGTAGTTGTGAAACTCCAACATGTTGTGTCTTTCCACACCTCTACAAAATTTCATTCCTAGGACAAAGGTGAACACCTTAGTTGCATAAAAGAGTTGGATTCGATACAGAGTAGTTAAGGCTTCTGGCCATGGTAATTGTTGGGTATAACATAGTGTATGTATGAAATAGCTCTCCTTCTAGAGAAATTGTTGATTGTAGGTTTCCTTCCAAAGCAGTTGTTGATTGCAATCCTTACGATAAATGACGTCGTTTAAATAACCCAAGAAGCACCTTAATGCCCGTCAGAGTGGGGAGAGACTCAATTGAGAAGAGTAACATAAAGGGAAGGGAATAACCTCTCAATGAAGCGAGAAGATCAAATACTAATAAATATAAAGTTATATTCAATTTGAAAGTGTCACAATATATGACATTGAACACACATTTTTTGGGGGGGGGAAGAAGATAAAACCTTTCACACCAGAAACAACGATACATTTTTTAGCCTTTAGACATTCCAGTTTAACTAAATTACATCTCAACAGACTTTTTTCATAGCATACTCTTCTAAGGAAAGCATGTTTTGTCATGATCTGAGAAATAGAAGAACGTTGAATATGTGTTTCATATATATTGTGTGTAGTTATAGAGAGGTATAAGGAAATGGTGACATAAAAGCTAGAGATAACAATAGTCGAGGTGTAATAACCATTGCACTACTTTCAAGGAAAAAGAAG
This sequence comes from Picea sitchensis, assembly GCA_010110895.2. NCBI lineage: Eukaryota > Viridiplantae > Streptophyta > Pinopsida > Pinales > Pinaceae > Picea > Picea sitchensis. The sequence continues at coordinate 6,068 of SNQJ01S0026664.1, read as the reverse complement.
TATAAATACCTTGATCTAGAAAATGGTTCCAAAAGATATGGAGTGTCTCTCTAACTTGTGGAGATTAAGGAAGAAACATATTCAGAGTCATCTAAGAGTTATAAAAGTAGCAGGAAGATTCATATTTCTTACTTTTTTCAATGTATCCAAACTATGTTCTTATTTACCACAACAAGAGATGACTACAAATTTTTTAACACAACGGAGAGGAATATGAATGTTGCATTGCATTCTACACCCCGAATAAATGGTAATATGAATGTCGCAAGCATCTACCACTAGAATCCCTCTTAACATAAAAGAAAAAACATATTGAGATGCAAATTGAAATATGGAAATCACATATCTTCAAAACAAACATATTTTTGTTGTTGTTCAAATAAGGAATGAGGATGAATAGCCTCTTCAGTTCTTAGAAGAAATTCTCTATGGAAGTTAGAGTTAGTGTGTTAGGTTTTCTCTTGTAGGGTTTCAAGTTTTTATCATTTGTTTTGTTAGGATATGGTTTTGGTTATGTTACAATCAAGATCGGAATGACACTGATGTTTCTACCTTTTCCCATACAGAAATCAAAAAAACTAGTAGGTATGTACCATCACACATAGAACCAAGCAAGTGCATTGAAGGAGGTAATGATTGTGTATTTTGTTTTCACGGACCATAAAATTACTGTAAAATTGGGAGGGATTCTTATATGAAATGTACAATGTGAAATGCATGCATTGATAAAGACCAGATCTCATCAGAGATCCAAATAGCCATGCAGAGCTATTGAGAAGCCATTTCTAGATCGTGAGGTGCCTGCAAGAGTTGAAGAAGAGAAAATGATGTAAGTACTATGTAAGTTATTTTTTTTCACATGCCAGAAATACTTTGTGCATATGAAAGTACATATCTCAAAATGAGAAAACTTGGAAATATGAAAAATTTTAAGTAATGTTGCATTGAAAACATGAACTAACTTGTCATTGGCATAGTTATTCATACTAGTGATGAGTTTGAGAGAAGTGGGCGTTGGTTTGTAGGGATCAAAGACTAGTTTCTTGGATAGATTGATTGGGATTGTGCTAATCATAAGGCCCCACAGGGAAAGGTAAGAAAATATCTCATGAGGCCGACCTACGCAACCTTTCTCCTCTTGCTGCGGCTTTCCCAAGCTAGGTTGCTCCTAAATCCCAAGAAACAAAATGGGATGACCTTTGAGGTGGTCATAGAGATATGGAATGACTTGGGTTTCAAGTGAATGAATGCATGGAGAAGGAGTTCGCTCGATCTGAGCCTCCAGAGTAGGAGGAGGTGGCATCGAGCGTTGAAGAAACACATGGGCACTTGGAGGAAAACGAGGTTTCTCTTTCCTTGCATAGGAAAATTGCAGGTAAGAAGAGATAGTGGTGTAACACATGGGAATGACACATGGGAAGCATGCGGACAACCAAACACGGGAAACATGTGACAAGGTGGGTTAAGGAAATTCCAATGTTTAAGATGGAAAAACGGTTTAACATTTAATGCCAAGAAGTAATGCTAGACTTAGTTCTATCATTACTTGACTTCTACAATATTACTCACCAAATATGCACTTGAAATTCCTTTTAAGCTAATATATGGTCAGGGCATGCCTCAAGAAGAGGCCAAATAAGGCCTTGAACTTGAAACTTTGTCATAAAAATCAAATGTGACTCGGAAATTTACATCAAACTCTTAAAACTTTGGTTAAAGTGCTTGGTTTTCATACCATATTAATGCAACAATGAAAAAATGATTATTATTATTCCTTGCATCCCAGAGGGCAGGGACTAACAATGTTGGAGGAGGCCCAAAGGTACTAAATCCAATGCAATTTGTCAAAGATAACACATAGAGTATGAACACATTTCAAGCCTTGGAAAAATCAGACTAAACTCGTACTCGATGGAATAAAAAGAAAGTTATTCTTGTATAGGTACACTATTAAATATTAATTCTCTTTGCTAAAAAAGGAATCAATAAACACAAAAGAAATACATTGTCATCTTGATTTTCTTTTTCCATCCAATGTGCTTCTTGTAGAAGCACTAATATTTGCATTGCTAAAATACACCAATGATGATCCACAAAAGTATTTTGTATAAAAAAAATTGAAATTAAATAGTATCCTTTTCTATGCATCATATTAATGCTTGGAACATAAACACCACATTTTCAAGTTCATATTACATTGTTTTATTTCCAAACCTAAAAACCTCTAGTCTTCTCAAAATGTAGCAATCTTTCATATGAACCCACAAGCTTAAAACACATGTACCAAAAAATAGTTCTAGTTATATTGAAGCTTTAAAGTTACAAAGTAAATAACCTTTCATGGTATTCATTTTGGATGCTAAAATCAAGTAAAAGTATAGCAAAATGAATCCAAATCCTATTTTTGTGATGCAATATACGAAACAAAAATATCAATAAGAGAAAAAAATGAAGGGAATACGACAACCCCATATAATATTGATAATAGCCCCTTCCTCATCAAATCTTGAAACATCTTCACACTTGGAAAAAAAAAACTGAAAAGGCCCCAAGGTAATAAATCCAAAGCAATTTGTTAAAGGTAACACAAAGGATATGAAATCATTTTAGACCTTGGAAGAATCAAACGTATCTTGCAACCAAGGAATAAAGAAGATATATTATGCAAAATGTAATATATTTTTGCTTATTATCGCCTCACCCTATTCTTATATGAGACTGTGGATGAAAGAAGATATTATGCAAAATATAAAGTAATAGGAAATTTTATAAAATTATCAATTAACTATAAATAAATTTGACTATAAAAACATATTTGTTATAAACAATTTTTTTTAATAATTTTAACCATTACACAGTATTATAATATTATAAGGACATGAAGCCGTTAAAATTATATAAAATATATTTTTAACATGTGAACAAATTTAATATTATTATTAATTATTACATATTCTGACTTTAAAAAATAATTATATGTTCAAGATGTACCAAGCAAGATGGATCTTGGGATAAATCATATTTTGACATCCTGCAAGATGGATCTTGGACAACTCATATCTTTGACATCCTCACTGACAATAATTATTTCATTGTCATTTTTTTTTTTTTTTTTTTTTTTTTTTTTTTTTTTTTTTTTTTTTTTTTTTTTTTTTTTTTAATTTTAAATATTAATTGGTGTGGGTTTGAGCTTTTATACTTAATTCATAGTAATTAGGAGTACTTGATTTTATAGAAAATTTCACATTAAAAATATAAAACAAAGTTTTTATTGCACTCTGCATTTGCGAAAACAAAGTTTGTATTGCACTCTGCATTTGCGAAATCAATTTGGAGTGAAATATACCTCATACAAGTGTATATATTTTTGGTGTATATATTTTTTCAATTTTTAATATTTTTAGTGTATATATTTTTGGTGTATATAATTTTTTATTATATATGAGTGTAGTTTCCCATATTTGGATGTTGGGATCCTCCCAAGAAGTGTAATAAACAGTGAAAGTACCGAAGTAAAGTAATAATAATGTATGCTATTTAATGAAAATAGATTAGATTCACTATATTGATTATTATTAAATAACTATGTTGATTATTATTAAATAAGATATATTATAAGAATTAATATTGAATAAATATAATAAGAATCATTAAAAAAATATATAAAGTTATAAAGTTATATAAAATCACAAACACATTAATTATCATTATTAAAAACAAAATGAAAATCACAATTTAATATATTTTTTGACATATTTTATTTGACTTTAAAATTAAATAGTCAGTAGCAACAAAGTCAGTATCTAACTTTTTCACTACCATGTAAACTTATAATTAATTTAAATTCAATTTTGTTTTCATATATACATATATAACATTTGAAAACAATATAAAAAATAAAAAAATAATTAAAAGGGGATTCTACTTTTTTTTATTATTGTTTTTTTTTTTCCAATAGAAAATTAGCTCAAAATTATATTAAGATACAATTTTTTTACATGATTTTTTCATAGCAAAGGCTCAGTCCAAACATGATTAATAATAAACTTAAGAAAAAAAGACAATTCAGTCTTGTAAGATCATACAATCGCTCAAGGATATACATCATTCAAAAAAAAAATTACAAGAGATGCACATACTCGTAATCATCATGACTATAACCAACTAATGTAACTAGAATAAACTGACTTAAAAACTGAAAGGAGATATATCAAAACATAGTGTTGGCAGCCATTTTGCAATTTTATCTTTTCCTTACAAGCTGCCTACACAAGGGTTTTGAATCCTCAATACTCGTCGCATTTCTGAACAAGAGAAAACGACACTATTATCTTTGCTTTCGCATATCTGCTTCTCGTTTTCATTTTCACGACTGCAAGCGTGAAAACCTAGAGTTGGAAGTAATGTTGATGGCATTAGAATGATCTTTTGGATTGTTATAAATCCTTTTGTTTATGTGGTCATAACTCTTTTACCTCCAACTCACTAATGGTCATACATTTATCAAAACACCAAACCTTTACTCACTTTGCATTTGACTTTTGTTAATGTGGTTTCGATTTATAAGTTCGTGATGCAATGATATTCTGGTGTCTTTGATTAAATCCTTGGTGCAATGGTTTTATAGAACACATCTTGGGCTCAAATCGTGGGTGCAATATGCGACATATTGGTGTTTCTTTTAAATCATACAAATGCTATTATTTATTTAACATTTGAATCGAGTGTTGGTTATGTATGTCATGGTTTTCAATGGTTATTCGTTTGACATGTTGTTTACAATGTTTTTCATATACACCATTGTGAAATCTATGAAACTCTTTACCAAGGTGTCATCGATTGTACAACTGACATGATAGTTATGCATGGTCTCAAACCACTACACCACCCTCGCACGCATAAGCATTAACGTCCTACCTGGCATTTCGGGTTGCCTCTGCTTGTTTTGGGAAAACCTGCGGGAAAATGGTTCTATGTCTACCCTGTCAAACCCCCTCACCGATTACCCTGTTGACCGTGTGCTATCTGCTATGGCTCCTGTAGTGCGTATTGAACCCAACGACGTCCAAACATTGTTGTTATTTGATAACGCCCAAGAGGACCTAGAGAGGAATGGATGGTTAGTTTTCATTGAAAAATTCGGGGGTTTCAACCTCGCAGTCGCTCAGCAATTTTCCCTCACATTCGATGGATGCAGAGCCAAAGTTGGGGACATCCAACTTGAATTGAATGAGGAATTCCTCAGCTCAGCCACAGGTCTTCCAGCCGAAGGGTAAAAATGGTTTAAGAATTCGAAGGTTGATGAAGTGCCATGGCCGCTCATGTTTACCTCAAGGAAAATCAACAGTTGTGACAAAGGTATGCCAGTCACAGCTCTTAAGTCTAGGTGGCATGATTTGTTGGCCATTATTAAGCAATTAATTACATGTGAAGGTAGATACGGTTTAGTCTTCCTATACCACCTACGACTGCTTATGAGTTTCATAGATTTCCCTTTAAATATGCCACATTTCCTCCATCGCAGTTTGTATAAAATGGCTAAACGATTCAAGCAGGAGAAGGCCGACTCCAGCCTCTTCCACCATTGTTTAATTAAAATTGTTATAGTCCATCATTTGAGGTTGAGTGGCAACTGTTGGGAAGCTTTCTTGTTGAGGAATGGCTTTGCCAGTCCTGAATTTCGTCAAGTGGACAAAACCGTGGTCACCGAAACCCTTGTCGGGCCTGTCGTGCCCCCTCCTACACTCTTACTCGTTGTTGAACCCTCGACCTACCCGAACGATAACCTACCTGACACCCTGCCTGACTGATGCCTAAAAGACAGTGCTAAGCCTGTCAAGAGGTCTGCAAAGAAAAAGGGTAAGAAGGTTGTGCACTGGGTATCAAGGTGTGCTCGTAATAAACCTAAACAAAATACAGATCAGAAACCAATTTTATTAAGTGAAGATTCAGATTCTGAAATCGAGCAATTTCTGACCGAGGAGTATCCATACTCACACGGCCTTTGTTCTGTCAATCCCTATGACTACGTATCGAACCTCCCACCGTGCCTTAAAGATGACCCTAAC
>SNQJ01S0026663.1:220706-230767 GCA_010110895.2 Picea sitchensis | reverse complement strand
AGAGGAAGAGCCCAGGATCAGGATCGAGGAACGGTGGCCAGTCTCAGAACTCATTGTAAGTGATTCATTTTGAGACTAATGAAAAAGATGCTTTTCCCGTCCCAAAATTCATAAATCTCATCTATGTCATTTGATTTATGTTTGATTTCTAACCCCTTATTAGATCAATAGCATGCATGTGTAGTCTTATCTTGGTTGCAGGAAGCTTTGTAGAAGGGGCAGCAGCAGCAAGGAAATAGAAGGCTCAACGGAGGATCTACTTCAAGCATCGTTAAAAAGGTGAGTTGATTCTTCCATTGTTTGCTCGAAAAGGGGTTGAGATTTTGGGTAGAAGGTTAAAAGTTCAATCTTAAGGGTCATTTTCTGCGTATAAGTTTAGAGCCCTAGCTTATTAGTCCATAGGGTAGAATACCCAACAACAATCATATTCATGAAAGAGATATTCAGACTTCATGGCATGCCTAAGGAAATTATATCCGACAGAGATACAAAGTTTACTTCAAACTTTTGGAAATATCTGTTTGTTGGTTTTGAAACAAAATTACTCTTTAGTACATCCTATCACCCTCAAATGGATGGGAATATAGAGAGGGTAAACCAAGTATTAGAAGACATGCCGAGGATGCATGCAATGCATCAACCCAAGAAGTGGGAGGATTACCTCCCAATAGTAGAATTTGCCTAAAACAATGGCTATCGAGAGTCATTTTTAAGCCCTCTATGGAAGACAATGCAACATTCCAATAAGTTGGAAGAACCCACTAGACAGAGTTACAATCGGGCCATATATGCTAAAGGAAATGGAACAACAAGTGATTCAGATCAGGAAAAATATGAAGATAGCCCAGGATAGACAAAAGAGCTATACAGACATGAAAATGACTACTAGAGAGTTCAAAACAGAGGATCATGTGTATCTGCGAGTTAGACCCAGTAGAAGCTCCTTGAGGATGGGAGCTTGTGCCAAGATGGCACCTCGGTATTGTGGAACCTTTGAAATTTTGGATAGAGTGCGATCAATAGCCTATCGACTAGCACTTCCTCCCACACTAAAGGCACATATTGTTTTCCATGTTTCTTTATTAAAGAAGTATGTACATTCTAATCATATTATTGATTGGTCTATTATTTAGGTGGAACCCTGGGGATATTTCCTGCCAGAACCTCAATGCATAATAGACAGGAAGGAAACCCCACTCAGGAACAAAACCATTGCACAGGTCAAAGTGCAATGGAAACACTTTGGTTGATATGAGGCTACATGGGAAATGGAGGATTCCATGAGACATGCATATCCATTTTTTTTTAGTTCTGTACATACAAAGCACATCGACAGATAGAACATCGAGGATGATGTTCCTTTAAGGGGGAGGGGATTGTAATACCCATGTTTCCCACCTATTTTATAAATATAACTATAATTGGCCAAGAGACTATGGTAGACTAAATATGTGTGAATGTTTGATTTGATTAACCCTTGTATAAAAAGGTCAATGTATGCATTTTTGTTATTAATAGAATTTGAATTTGAATATGTGTTGCACAACTGCTGAAAGGGGGGAATTTTTCCAAGATAGACCATGGATTCTATGAGAGAGATGGTGAAGGGAAACCAAGTATGGTTGAGATGACCCTCACCAGACCAGTCCCTATTGGGTGTAATTTCTCAAAATCCCTCTGGCACAGAAATGAATTACCAGTCAGGCTGGTAATTGGAAGGCCATACTCAAGAGTTAATGAGGAGATGGGGCAGGGTACCCATCTGTAAGGCTTCTAGGCCTGACCATGACTGGAGATTTGGATCCACACAACCTTGATGAGAAAGGAAAGAAAATAGGTAATTAAGGAATATAGACAAATCTACGAGATAATAGAGTAGAGAAAACACTCTCCCGAGAAGAGAAATGAATATACTTCAACTCTGGAATTGAGAGGAAAAATATGAGTAGTAAGCTCGATCTGGATGTAAGAAGCCATCGACAGGGTTTTCCTACAATATTGTAAATGAGAATGACGAGTGACTGGAGAAGTACTCGTGCAGAACTCCTTGCTCGGAGAAGAGAAAATCAGTTTCCAAGTTCATGTCGGAGGAGGAGAGTAACCACGTCCCTGACTATTGTGAAGCAAGGAGAAGCAATTTCTCTCAGAGCATCATGCTCTAGCTCGGGGGCGGCCATTGGTAAATCCTTAAGGAGTGAATGTTCCTACGGTTGGGAAGAAATGGGCACCCCTTTTAGAAGTTGCTTCACATTTTCTAGTTCTGATAAGTATTTTCATACTCTGTGTATTATATTAGATATGATTATGAAAAGTCTAGGTTTATGATTCAGTCTTGCAGTATTTGAACAATTATTAGATAGGCTCTTTTGCTTCTGTAAACTGCTATACTTCATGGCTTTCAACTTATCTCAATTTTGCTGCTAGATAGTTATGAGATGTGAACCCGCAGGAGAGATGGGGTAGGATTAACTAAAAATGTCTAAGTCCTGCCAGCCCTTTGAAGATTACCTTAGCGGCAACGTCAAGTTCGATTCTGTGGGAGAAGGGAGTTTTTCCTTCAGACTATTCACCCATCTAACCGAGGGATCGTTCCCATGCCCTTAAACCCTTTGCTGCAAAAAGGATTTGTGCTTAGCCCATAATATTTTCCAAGAGATCCATGTGCCCAGGGCCTAGGAACCCTGCGCTAGTTCGAAAGAAGCTATCTCTTTCCTCTTCAGGACTTCAGGACTTGTGACTCCACAATCCTTGAAAGTAGACGAAGACCGAAGTCGCGAATCAACAAGGGTAGTCGATCCAGGGATCCAGTGTGGATCTGCCTTAGCCGTTAGATCAGACGTAGGAATGGAGGCGTTAATCGCTTCAACAAAGTGATACTTTGGGATATTAGGAGTGGTCTAGCGCCGAAAATCCCGAATGTCCTAGTCGCAGAGTAAATCTAGACCGTTGAAAAGGGAGGGACACGTGTCCACAGATCAACGATCCTCAGGGAGTCCAGGTATTCGACGATGTAGGGACACACGAGTTTCCCCAGAGCTCTACAAGCCAGAGTATATCCTGGTCGTAGATGCTAGGTACGCATGGTGATAGATCTGGCGTGGTCTAGAAGGAAAGTTAGGAGATACACGCCGAAATCCCGAATTTCAAACTGCCAAAGTGATGAGGATCCTTGGATGAATGAGTACGTGGCAAGCGATCCTGTGGTCTGGAGACTTCGTACTCTAGGGGAATTTAGCCAAGGTTTTTCAAGGAGTGAAAGTTGCGGAAGTTGCGAATGTCGAAATAGATCTCAGTCATTGATAGGAAGAGGATACGTGGCTCTAGATCCGAGAGGATTCAGTAAGCTCCGAAGTCTGGAGTTGTGAAGTAATGAGAACCATGGATCTATGGATGTGCGTGGAACCTTACAGACCGTTATATTGAAGGACTGAGAATTTATTAGTCTATGATGACGTGGCTTGATGATGTCATTCGATGTGACATGGACTTGCATTACGCATGCCACATGTCACCCATTTTTTGACTATTCAGATGCTCATTATTCCTGTTAGAGCATGACATGTGTCACCCCTCGACCCTTTCCGCGTGTTATCTCCTGGTTCGTGCCCGCCTGGCCAACTTGGATGTTGACGTATTCAGGACTCCGAGAGTTTGGATAACTTTGGCGTTCAAAATATTTAGGGCGAGGTACAATATAGGAACATTCGACGTAAATCACTGATCACCGAAGGGCCAAAGGCATGTGGAAATAATTCAGAAGATTTGAGTGTAGGTTGATAAAGGAAGGCTAAACGATGATCGTCGATCTCCGAACGACGATCGACCAATGATGACCATCGACGACCAAAACACCTAAACATAGGACGTTCAACGCTAAATGTCGAAGGCTAATCGCCGAAGGGCTAAGGCCACATGGTGATATTTTGGGACCCCAGGGATTAGAAAAAAAGAGTGTTTTGTGTCGAATGCCAAAGCCCCTTTTTACCGTAGGATCTTGGCAAAGGACATTGACTGTTGATTTCCTCCATTGTTCGACGATCTAGGAAATTCAACAACACCGTTGAAACTTCCAAAGCTGGGAGTTCTGAAGCACCAAAAACTTTGCTAAGCAGACTCTTAGCTCCCGATTTTCATCCCGAGGTCATGAGGAGGACCTCGCTAGCTGGTTTAAGTGCATAATGGGAGATGTAAACTTCAGAGGACCAGAGTAAGATGGTTCTGGTTAGTAAGGGACCGAAAATGAACCAAAGGAAATGATAAAATTTTATGCCCCATCCTTAGAAAGGGTATTAAGGGGTTGGGTGTGTTACAACCATTGAGGATCATCAAAATTTGACATAACCATTGAGGATCATCGAAATCTGACATAACCCTTGAAGAATGATGGAAGGTGATATAACCGTTTATGAATGTCACAATGATGGAAGGTGACATAACCCTTTATGAATGTCACAATGCAACATAACCATTAAGGAATGTAGAAATTCTACATAGGTCTATCAAGATGAAATCCCCAGTGCAACATAACCATGGTCAAACATGATGAATTGTAGTCAACCATGGTCAACCAAAGTCAACCATGTCATAACATTAAAGTCATGTCATAATATGCCATAATATTGAAGTTAACTGTATTTTCAAACTCAAACATGACCTTTTATATTAGTAATATTTAAATGTCACTATGGGTCATAACATTGAAGTCAATTATATTATTATTTTGAAATGTTGCAGTGTGACATAATATTGAAGTTATATTTGGCCCACGTTTGTCGTTAAATGGAAAGGTTGACCTATTAGTTTCCAATACAACTACCAGAGTTAATTGATCCATGGGAGGTTGTTAAACCATCTCACGAGTCCAAAGGAGTTGCTAAACACTAAGTCAACAATCTTCCCCTCATCACCAAATGTGGTACTAGAAAACAACCAAGANAAAATTTTATGCCCCATCCTTAGAAAGGGTATTAAGGGGTTGGGTGTGTTACAACCATTGAGGATCATCAAAATTTGACATAACCATTGAGGATCATCGAAATCTGACATAACCCTTGAAGAATGATGGAAGGTGATATAACCGTTTATGAATGTCACAATGATGGAAGGTGACATAACCCTTTATGAATGTCACAATGCAACATAACCATTAAGGAATGTAGAAATTCTACATAGGTCTATCAAGATGAAATCCCCAGTGCAACATAACCATGGTCAAACATGATGAATTGTAGTCAACCATGGTCAACCAAAGTCAACCATGTCATAACATTAAAGTCATGTCATAATATGCCATAATATTGAAGTTAACTGTATTTTCAAACTCAAACATGACCTTTTATATTAGTAATATTTAAATGTCACTATGGGTCATAACATTGAAGTCAATTATATTATTATTTTGAAATGTTGCAGTGTGACATAATATTGAAGTTATATTTGGCCCACGTTTGTCGTTAAATGGAAAGGTTGACCTATTAGTTTCCAATACAACTACCAGAGTTAATTGATCCATGGGAGGTTGTTAAACCATCTCACGAGTCCAAAGGAGTTGCTAAACACTAAGTCAACAATCTTCCCCTCATCACCAAATGTGGTACTAGAAAACAACCAAGAAGACTCAAACTCGTGACCTTTTGCTCTAATACCAATTGAGTTGAACCTCGAGGATCCCTTACGGGGCCTCACCCCTGGTGAATTTCTCTTTCCTAGTCTAAGTATGCTTGTGACCTTCTTCGTCTCTTTCACATGGAAGATTCAAAACCAACCCCTTCTCCCTTCCAGTCTGGAGTCAAACTTACTACCACCTGTACTTCTCCCGAAGTTGATGCGACTTTGTACCATTAGTTAGTTGGTAGCCTCTTATACTTGACTCATACCCATCCCGATGTTTCTTTTGTTGTTGGTTTTGTTTCTTGGTATATGCAAACACCCCATGAAAGCCATTGGAAAGAAACTAAAAATATACTTCGGTATTTTCGTGGTACAATTCAGTTCGGTATACATTACAACTCAGGGGGGGACTTTTTTATTGATTGGTTACACTAATTCAGATTGGACCATCGACCCTGATGATCGAAAGTCTACTGCAGGTTATGTTTTTAGCCTTGGTTCAATACCTGTTAGTTGGGCCTATAAGAAACAATAGGTTATTTTTCTTTCTTCAGTAGAAGCATAGTACCGAGCAGTGGTTAGTACAAGTCAAGAAGCCTCGTGGCTTCGACAGATCCGTTCAGAGTTTGGATTCTAGTAGTAGCATTCGACAATGCTTTGGTGTGACAATCAGAGTGCCATCAAGCTCGCCAAAGACCCAGTTTAACATCAGCGTAGAAAACATATCAAACTACACAAGCACTTCATCAAAAAACTTATTCATGATCAAGTTATTCAAGTGCTTTTTTTTCCCTATGGAAGATCAAGCTGTAGACATTTTCACAAAGTCTCTTATAGAAGTGAAGTTTTCCAGACTTTGATCTATGTTAGGAGTTCATGAAGTTTTCATTAAGAGGGGATAGGCTTTAATTCGTCCTTCCTTCTCCTATTGTGTCTCCTTTGTAAATCCTTTATTCCTATCCCAAGTTGTTCTTAAGGGGGTTGTTAGGATATTTAGGCACTTAGGATTTAGTTAAAGTCAACTTGGTCTAATGTGTCGTTGGGTAAAAGTGTGTTTCTTTAGTATGCATTAGTATGCATTTGTAGTTAGGAAATCCAATGGTCACGATATGTTCCCAACATAGATTGATCCGACAGTTCATATTCTCCTTGATCTTAATGACCACATTGATCCATGGCTTAACGTCTGATTGGTTCATGATCTCTATTTAAAGAGCATGGAGGGTCATTTGGCGATGATCAATTGTGAGAAACTCTCTTGTAAATATCTCTATAAATTTTTCTTTTGCATTAATAAATTGCTCCAAGTGGCCATGTTGGTTGGGGCCATGGATGTTTCCCCGTAGGGATTTTACCACGTCAAAATATCGATGTGTTGATCTTTGATCTGGTTATGTGAGTGGTTACTGTAGGTGTTCATCATTTGTTGGAATATCCATGTTGTCGAACAAAACTCAACCTCTTAAATTATTTCTCTTGAAATGAGACAGTGTCATATAATATTGAATTCAACCATATTATCAACCTCTTAATGTTGTGAGGAGCCAAAGTCAACCATGGTCAACTAAAGTCAAACATTGTTAGTGATAGTCAAACATAAACAACCATGGCCAACCCTATAACCATAGTCAACCATAGACAAATATGGTCAACCATACTCAAACATGGTTAATTAAAGTCAAAAATATTAAACAAAAGTCAAACATAATCAACCATAGTCAAACATAGTTACCAAATTCAACCATACTCAAACATGGCAAACCATCCTTAAACATGGTAAACCATAATCACCCATGGTGAAAAATGATCAACTATATTCGACCATAGTAAGACATAGTTGACCATAGTAAAGCATAGTCAACCATAGTCAAACATTGTCAACCATAATCAAACATAGTCAACCATAGCCAAATATAGTCAAATATGATGAACCATAGTCAAACATGGTAAAATATGGTCAATTATAGTTAGCAATAGTTAACCAAAGTCAAACATGATCAACTATGGTGAACCACAGTCAAACATGGTCAATCAACTATGGTTAAACATGGTTAACCATGATTAATCATAGTCAACCATAGTCGTGATTATTAACCATGGTCAACCATTCATAATCAACCAAAATCAATGATAATCAATCACAATAAAATATAAGACATATTACTAATATTAATATTTTAATTCACAAATTTATTATTCGTCTCATAAATAATACAACCAACAACTTTTGAGTATATAATTTATTAAGATTTCAATAATAGCTCTCACAACCTCACAATAGAAGATAAAAAATATTGGAAAAATCTTAATCACATGACGCATCTTTATAATACTAAATTATACAATTCACCTCGGTGCTCACATTGTAATGAAAACCCACGATTGAACACCCTAAGTATTTCGAAATTTAAACGACTTATCTGATCCACACAATTACCTCGCGACGCTTTAAACTTGTTTTATTGTATAAATAGTGCTGGCCATTGGTAATAGAGGAAAGGCCATGCACACTCACTATGAAAGAGAGAAATCCATCGAGATGCTCTCCTTCGACATGTAGATTTTCCAGCTAAATACTGCTGGACTTGAGAGGCTCAGATCGTCGGCCAAGTTATAAACCTCCAAATAGTATTTATCGTCTATGCTCTCGTGGTAGTAAGATTTGCAGACAAAGTAAAGTACGCTCTGCGTCAACAGCCCCATCAAGTTAACAAAACACAGTAACCCAACAAGGACTGTCCCATAGACGGCCCTCGCCGCTATCCCCACGCCATGGCCACGCCCATTAACGACCGCATACCAAAAAACCCCTACAATGCCTCCGCTAAATATGAAGTAAAGTATGACGAGCGCCGAGGCTGTCACCTGCTTTCCTTTTATGAGATTCTTGCTCTTCCGCATGGCGGACCGGCCGTAATATTTCTCCTCCAACACCGCTACAACGCCGGCGAGATACCAAACCGTTGTTATATACACATCGGCGCATATGAAAACTACGAATAAAAGAATTGGACTGAAAACAAAGCCCCTTGGATCCAATTTATAATCCGCTCCCACGGAGAAGAATGTGAACAGAAAGAGGGACAATCCGCCGGCATTGTAAAAGGCCAAGAGAATTAAGTAATTCCAGAAGTAGATTATCATGAGGCGATCCCAGACCCTGGGAACCATTCTCATAAGTCTCACATATGACAGATTTTTGTCGTCGGTGGTGTAGATGGAGGCCACCGTGCACACTACTGCCGCCGTCGATAGCATCCGGAAAGCATAAATTAATACTAGGACCGCCGCTACGAACAGGATAAGCTCCCTCGATGCCGAGGTCAATACCCACAATTCCCGCAGAGTCCTCTCGCTGGCGGGGTTGTCGGCCTCCATTTGATAATAAAACATAACTTTGTTACAAGCTATTTTACCGAGCAGAGGTTGGGTGACAAACATGTGACCCAGTGTTGCAAAAGAAAGGGGAAGAAGCAGGCAGAGGGTGAGGCACCCTAGTAGTTTAGTGCAGGAGGAGCGAAGCAGAATGTTGAATGACTCTCTCACGATTCCGAAGGTGCCGAGGAACTGGAGCTCCTCTCTCTCTTTCCCCATTGCTTCTCAATATATCTATTCAAAGAATTTGCAGTAGCTGCTGCAACCTGTGAGGTTTATCAGTGTTGTTCTTCTTGCAGGATTGGTTAAGCTCCTTCGGGAATGCATGGGACTCCTGTGCATTGCAGTGCAATCATTATTTTCCTTGACGCTATGAGCACGGATATAGATATCCTAGGGTTAGGGTTGATGTAACTCAGCACTCAGGCTTAGGGTTTGTTATATTAGTTTAATCTTAAAAATGGCATCTGCAATTAGTTCAAACTTTGATAATATGAATTAGCATGACGAGTGAGGTGGTTGATGTAAACTTTAAAGCCCGAAGATCCCTCCCAAAAAAAAATGGCGGGTGAAGTGGCCGATAAAAACCCCCGACCTAAAAAAATTTAAAAATTGGCGAAAATGTCGAGTGAAGTCGATGTAAACACCTAATCTTTAAATTAAAAAAAAAATGGTTGTCATCTTCCCAAATTCATAATTTTGAAATACTCTTTCGGCGTTATCATCTTTGACAAATTCATTGTTTTCAAAGATTCTTTCGAAATGTTTTCGCGGTTTCAAAGTCAAAAGTCTTTTTCTTCACGGTTTAATTCTTTAAATATTTTCCACGCATGGATCATATCTATATAAAGAAGAAATAATTAATTAAAATCCAAATAACAATATAAAAGAAATAATTAATTAAAATCCAAATAACAATATAAAGAAGAAATAATTAATTAAAATCCAAATAACAAACTATTTGGTGTAGGAGAACCTTTACAATCCAATACAAATGTATATATTTAATAATTAAGTGTACATACATTACATATAAAAGATAAAGCTTATATATATAAGAGACTAGAGTCCGTAGC
>SNQJ01S0026663.1:148566-173722 GCA_010110895.2 Picea sitchensis | reverse complement strand
TCACCCCCCTCCGGGCTACATCTCCTTGAGCCTCCATCAATGGACTTGGCTCTCTGGGATTAATTAGTCAAAAGTTCTTTTACAAGCTTCTTCTCAACTCTAATGGAAAAACAAACTGTACCATTAAGATCATAACACATAAAAACCCCAAAAATGACTAATAGAACTCTGAAAACGGATCATGGCTCATCCGGGCATGACCTCTTCTACAGGTGGCCATAAGCTTCCCTGAGCTTCTCTTTGGAAAAAACACCTGTAAAAGTCCTCAACAGCCTCTGAAACCTGTCCCAATGTGTTTATAGCATATCAATTAGCCAAAAATGATTATTCAATCACAGAAAACAAACATAGGCTCACCAAACCATGTTCTCCATCAATGAGGGCTTCAAACTCCCTGGAGCTTCCTGAAACTTCAATGGTGAAAAAATTGCAGAAGAAGTCTTCAAATGGCCTTGAAAACAGCACCAATGGATCCATCACGTCCAAAAACCCCTATCTGGGTTTTTACGACACCTCAATCGGCCAAACGATGAAGAAGTTAGGCCTCCTCCATTTTCCTCCTTCAAGCTTTCTGAAACTGGCTCTACAAAACGCACCTCTGTGTGCATGCACCAGGAACACGCTCCAAAATGCGCATTAAAACCTGGCACCGGGTGCAACCGCGCCAATGGTGCAAACCGTAGAATGGTTAGGGAGCCTCCAGCCCCTAACCGCCAAGCTCTCGGGGATATGGGGGTCAATGTGACCTCGCGCATAGTAAAAAGTGGTTAACACCGTTTTGAAACCGTATAACCAATTCTCGCGCTCCAGGTCACGGGCACATGGTGCATACCAAAAAATCCACGGGCTAAGTTTCAAATTCCCGTGCTCCATTTACGAATGAATCGGTCATATGTTAACACGATAAAAGTTTGGGTTTACATATAAAACCCCACGCGCATTATACCGTGGGTAATGGTTCTAAACCCCGCGCGATTTATGTTAATACAAATATACATTTTATATTACATGTTTTTTTGAAATGAAACATAGGCCCCATGCATTTTCATTTGGTGACTATATAACATGGTCATATTATAATGCCAACGACCACGGGCCGGAGCTAAGCCCCGGCCCGACCCCCCACCATGTACCGTATAATGTAATTTTAAAATAAATCAAATACATATCCATGTTAAGAAACACATGGCGGCACATTGGCTAGCGGAGGTTTGTAAAGGCTTTGGAAATAGGAGAGGTCACCAGTTCGAATCCGGTCGGCTCCATAATATTTTAAACAACAAACCAATAAACCATTAGCCAATAAAGGGGTGCCACGTGGCAGCCCATGATTGGGCCACGTGTCACCTCACCATTCGCCAAAATCATGCCACGTGTCGCAATATAACTTGCCCAACTGTCAGCCAATCACAAACCACCACGTCAGCAGGTGCCAGGTCATTCGAGCCATGTCATCGCCACGTATGCTGCTAACGTCATCCCGGGCCACGTGTCACCCTTCCAGTGGTGACACGTGTCACCTCCGAATTGGTCCAACCGTATGCCCAAAAAGCCAAATCTGCCTGACACGTGTCATCACCTGGAGATGCCACGTGTCCTGTACGGACCTGCCACGTGTCCTGTATGGTCCTGCCACGTGTCCTGTACGGACTGTACGGACATGTACAGTTAGCATCAAATTTTTGCCTGTTTGCCTTGGCGAACAGATCGCGATATCTTCTCCATACGGACTCCGTTTGAGAGAGTAAATATACCGCCAGAATCAGGAAGACGAGACGGACGCATTGGCACTGTTTTCATCGCATTCCAAGAGCTTTGAAAATTGAGCAAAATTTTGACCCCTGGTCCAGATTTTGATCATCCACAGAACCCTATTAGGACACATTTGCATCATGGAATGTAGACCCTTGCCACACACGTAAACTCAACTAGGGGGAAACCATTGACTAGAAGACACCTCCCTACCGAGGGACAACCATCCTTACACACACCCATGTCGACTGGGGGGAAACACCCTTTCATTGGTCAAACCCTAGTTGTTACCCAATCTATGGAAGGGGGACAACCTTATTTCACGGGAAACCCCCCACAATCTTGGGGACCACCCCAAGGAGGTATTTTTCATCAACCATATCAAGGAGGGCCATCAAGATCTAACCCACAAGGAGGAATACCAAATACCAATCCTTCTAGATTACATTTTGGACAACCTTTCTCAGGGGTCTCGAATCCCACTTAGGGTCTTAAAGGTAAAAAATATTATCCTCCCTAAGGGCCAAATCCTTGGCCTCCTCAAGGAAAACCTAGTTACCCTCATCAAGGGAAAACTGGTTATCCACCTCAAGCTAATCAAGAAAACTATTGTCCCATGGGTTACACTGGTTATCCTCCCCAAGGCCAAATGGGTTTCTCTTCTCCTTTCATGAAAATTCCTCAACATATGAATCCTACCTTTGTTGTTCAACAACAACAATACATGGGAGGGCCTACTGGCTACAACTATCCACCTCGAGCAGTTTATAGCCCTACTGGTGTCCCCATGCCACACTAGTATCATCCTCAGGTCAATCGAAAACTACCGTTCTTAGCCACTCTAGATCTACCAGATCTATCAATATTGACAAATGATCCCATATTACATTCTCCTTTCTGGCCAGTTATTCCTGCTAAATTACCTTTTGATATCCTGAAATTTGACGGTAAACCTAGTGAAGACCCTAATAACCATGCTATGACTTTTCATCTATGGTGTTCATCAAATTCACTAATGGATGTTTCTATCTGGTTACATATTTTTTAGCGTACACTTATGAGTTCAGTAGCCAAATGGTACATTGAGCTACAACTCGACACTTTTCAAGATTTTAATTCCCTCACCATGTATTTTCTCATGCACTTTCAATTACCCATCCATTACAAGACTGGTATAGAACTCTTGACCTCCCTTCATGAAACCAACTCCATACATATCTATGATCATATTTATGAGTGGAGACAACGATGACAGTTGATCAAAGAAACCATTCCTGACCAATTACTGGTTGAATGGTTCACTAAATCTCTTTTACCTATGATTTCTCGTGACGTAGCCATGGATGGTTTCGTTACTGAAGAGGAAGCTATTGCTCGTGCCTAGTATCTAGACTTGGTTTATTCCCAATCCGGTACTTTGTATGAATTGATTTTGAATGCTCCCCATATGTCAACCGATCCATCAAAATCATTCTCCACAACTCATGTAGATGGAGTTATCGGTTTCTTCAAAACCCAATCCAGCTCGTAGTCAACAGTCACAGATAATCGCTCAGTTACTTCCCCCACTAATGGGTCGACTTCACTCTCACCAAGATCCACCCCTAATCACGTATCTAAGGTGAATGAAATTCAATCTTATTCTCCTCAATAGTCAGGGGGGAAGAAGAAAATGAAGAATAAACCAAAGAAAAAAAATAGTCCAACTGAATATGCAAAAACACAAGCACAACCACCTGCTTCTGAGAAACAACCGCAGCGAAAACCAAAATTTCCATGTCTTATTTGTGGTGATGGTTACTACACACGAGATTTTCCTCATTGAGACGAACTTGGAAAACTTTTTAAAGGAAATTCCCAACCCGCTATGTTGACATAGAATTTTCCACAACAACAATCATTGGTTGCGCAAGCTCCTGCACCTCCGACAAGAGGCAATCCAAATCATCCTCCTAGTGAGGAAGATTCATCGAGTGCATACATTTACATGTTTAATGGGATAGATTTGACCACTTGTACTACGACATATGACACACCTCCGGCTAAAAATGATAAGGGAAAAGCAACTAATAGAGCTACATCAGATCAACCGTCCACCACTTTTACTTCTCCATCTTGTCCACTCCATATTGAGAAACCTACCTTTGACTCTATATTACGTCCACCCAAGAGTACAATTCGAAAGTCGACTTTCAATCCTTATTCACATGTTGCTCAAAACTGCAACATCGTTGAAGATTTGGCCCAAGCACCATGTGCTATGTTAGCTCTCGAAGTTCTACAACATTTCCCTAGTCAACGTAGGACTCTCTTGGAAGCCATCAGAGAAATAGATCCTGAGTCATCTAATAATATCACGTTTAACCTAGATAATTTCAAATCACATCTCTCTCACCAACTTGTTTTCTAGGTCAATGTCGTTGTCCATAATCAACATATTCATTTCACAATCTGGGACGAGGGAGCTTCCACATGTGTCATGTATTTGTCCTGTTGAAAAGGCCTCAAATCTCTTGGTATTAATCAATCTCCCACCATGTTATGAGCATTCAATGGGAGATGTTTATGTCCTCATGGAATATTATATTCCTTAGTCGTTCAATTGGGAGGAAAAACTATTTCAGTAGATGTTGAAGTAGTTGATTCTCCCCTAGATTACAACTTGTTGCTAGGAAGAAGTTGGTTTTATGCTATGACTGTCGTCGCTTCCTCTATATTTTGATATGTCCAATTTCCCCATTAAGGTAAAATTATGACTATCGATTAGTTAGATTACTACACCCCCGATGCTCGCACTCAAATGACCAACAACATTCCTTTTATGGGATATTCTAAGATCACTTATGAAAGTGTTGGAGTAGGTCTCTTGAAAGACTCTTCCCTTATGGGTACCTTTTCTGCACCTCTTCCTCCCACTACGCAACATATCGCAACAATCAATATGATATTGAATATGGCACATCAATCCTAGGAATCATCTTATCCATGGATTGTGCCTAGTCCTTTAGAATTTGATGCACTAGGTGACACCATGCCACTTAGTCCTGCCGAGGCTAAATACGATGCCATCCAATTTGCCTCTCCTTCACTAGATGACCAACATTTGATGGCATCTACAACTTAATCATTACCATCCTAGTTAGAGTCCCTATCCTCTACTTTCAATTACATCCTATAGATTTTTCCATCCGATGAATCTATTATGGAAATTCTTAATATCGAGGAGGAACCATGGGATGACAACCACCATCGTTCATCATTTATTCCGAGTTTGGATGACATTGAGAAAGATATATCCTCTATATTTCCTAGCGACATCGTCGACTATCCACAATATCCAATWCTCACTCAGGATACCATCTCCAAGGGGAATTTGGGAAACATCTCTTCTACGATTATTGTGGACATATCAATTAAAGAAGGTATTGTGGAAAACATTTAGCTAAGCGCCAATTGTTCAACTGAAGAGGTTGAAACTTACACCGCCTTGTTCAAGGAATTATGTGATATCTTCTCTTGGATTTATGAAGAAATTCAAGGTGTCTATCCATCGATCATTGTGCATGAAATCAAGACTTACCAAGGAGTTAAACATGTAAGACAAAAACTTTGCCCGGTTCATCCTAATAAATCCGTGGCCATAAAGGTAGAAGTAGAAAAATTGTTAAAGTCTGGTTTTATTTATCCTATCCCTCTGACCGAATGGGTTTCCAACATCGTTCTAGTCGCTAAGAAACAAGGGACAATTCATGTTTCTGTTGATTATCAGGATCTTAATAAGGATTGTCCCAAGGATAATTACCCTACACCCTTTATCGACCAAATTATCGATAATTGTGCCCAAAGCATCATTTTCTCCTTTATGGATGGATTTTATGGATATAACTAGATTGACATTCTACCAGCTGATCAACATAAAACAAACTTCATCTACCCTTGGGGGACTTTTGCTTATCATAAATTACCTTTTTCCTTAAAAATGTTGGAGCTACTTTTCAACAAACCATGTCGTATGCATTCAATGATATCAAACATATTGTTGAACCTTACCTCCATGAATTTCTCACTCATTTGCCTCATTGACGAGAGCACATTGGTCACATACGAGCCATATTTCTTCGATGTTGGTTTTACCATATCCATTTGGACCCCCACAAATGCATTTTCGTTGTTGAATTAGAATGCCTCCTCATCTTCGTAGTCTGTAAAGATGGGAATAGGGTGGATCCCTTAAAAGTCAAAGGCATTCTAGCTTTACCTCCTCCCAACAACCTCACTCAACTGCAAATTTTGCAAGGGAAGGAAAAATTTCTTCGTCGTTTCATTTGCAATTACTCCAAAATCACTAAAGGATTTATGAGATTGTTGTAGAAAGATACCCCTTTCATCTAGGATGAAACTTCTCAATGCTCATTCGATTCGCTTAAGCATGCCTTAAATAACACACCTCTTTTACACCCATCGGATTATGCGAAAGACTATATCCTTTATTTGGATGCCTCTACTTCCATTATTTCAGTGTTTTTAGTACAAGAAGATAGTGGCGACGCCGAACATGTGATCTAATATTTGAGTAAGAGTCTATCTGGTCCCAAGATCTAATATTCACATGTCGAAAAGTTGTCTCTGGCAGTAGTTATTGTCATCCAAATATTTCACCATTACATTATGTTACGCACTACCATGGTCATACCAGACTCAAACCCCATGTACCATATCTTGACTTTCCAAGTACTTGGGGGAAAATATTCCAAATGGATCATTATTCACCTAAAAATTGATCTCGAATTTTCCAAATCAAAAGCTAAGAAATTTTTGTTTTTTGCAGAATTAATTTGTGATCTTACCTATACTAATGAGGATACTGAGCCCAATGATTCTCTTCCTGATGATTGCTTGTTCCTCATTAGTATGTTTGATCCTTGGTATGAATATATTCTTCTCTATTTCCAAACCCAATGTTTTCAGTTGGGCATTTCATGTGATGAACGACGTCGCATTCGACACCACTCAAAATGATACCTCATCATTGGTGACACATTGTACCATCGTGGAATTGATACTGTCCTATGAAATTTAATAATCCATGACTAATTTGAACAATTTTTAAATGACTGTCACCTTGGAGCTTGTGGCGGTCATCTTTCTGGGATGGATACAACCAAAAAAATCCTATGTGCCAGTTATTTTTGGCCTTCTATATTCAAAGATTTCATTGAGGACGTTAAAAAATTCCCACCCTGTCAAATATTTCATAAGAAAGCATGTACCCACCCCTCTCCACTGCATCCCATTATCGTTGTCGGCCCCTTTTCAAAATGGGGCATCGATTTTATGCAAGGTAAGCCTACCTTAGCCAGGGGGCACAATTATATCATTGTTTCCATTGATTACTTCACTAAATGGGTTGAAGCTATGCCTACATTCCTTAGTGATGGTCACACTGCAACAATATTTGTGTTTAACCACATCATCACTCGATTCAGTGTCTCACAAGCTATTGTAACTGATCATGGATCACATTTCCAAAACCATATGGTGAGTGAATTGCGCACCAAGATCGATTTTCGCCATTAAAACTCATCCCCCTACTATCCTCAAGAAAATGGACAATTTGAAGACATCAACAAAGTCCTGAATACCATTCTTCAATGCATGGTGGGAACAAAAAAAACCTCTTGTCACTTCCATCTCTTCTCTACACTCTAGGCCTATCGAAGTTTACTAAAAACTGCAACTGGATTCACACCATTCCAGTTGGTGTATGGAATAGAAGCGGTGTTACCAATAAAATGTGAGATCCCTTCTTTGAAACTTACAGAATAACTCCTACCTCACACTTATGATGAAAAGGAACGATTCCTATATTTAAACAAGTTATATGAAACCCGTCACGATGTTGCTCTCATCAACGAGACATATCAAAAATGCATGAAAAATTAATATGAGAAATCCGTGTGACCTCGTACTTTTGCAGAAGGAGATTTAGTCCTAGTATATGATCAAGATCATGATAAACTAGGGGAAGGAAAGTTATAATCCATGTGGCACATGCCTTATATCATAAAGCATGTTCTAAATAGAGGCACCTATGAGTTACTAGAATACGATGGAATATCTCTCGGTGAGCCCCGAAATGGGATTTACCTCAAGAATTACTATGCATAGAATATATCACTTGTGTGCTTTGTACATTATTGTACTATATACTCTTGACTTGGTGTGTCTTTTCTCTTTCGTGCACGAGTTTTGTCTCAACTGCTTATACTTTTCTTTGTGATTGAATGCACAGATGACATCAACCTTTCCCTTCTATTTCAGGTTTGCATATGGTGCTAGTCGATACACCCAGAACATCGCTTCTGCATCTTGGGTCATCTACCACTCTGGCGAGTTGGTGAGTTCAGGAGGAATTTTCCTTGGATCTACGACCAATAATGTGGCATAATATCATGTCGTCATCGGAATTTTAACTGAAGCCTCCTCTCTAGGTATAACTAAATTTATTATCAACCTAGAATCTCAACTTGTGGTCGGTCAAATTAATCATGAGTACGTCATTCGCAACACAGTTTTACTATGTCTCCACCTAAGGGTTCATCGTCTCGAAAGATCATTTGAATTTCTCCAATATAGACACATATCGAGATAACTCAATACAACTTCAGATTCATTATCTAATTATATGTTGGATTGGTATCTTGAGCATAGATAAAACATTTTGAAACATAAATCATATGTAAAAAAACATCACATTAGAACAACAAATACAACATAGGTAGTTGCAAAAAATGTATATATATATGCATGATATCAAAAGTTTTTTTAAGTACATCATACAAAAAGTACACAACGAGGAAAAATTTGGGCCTTCATGCCCACAATATCATCATAAGGACTACAAAATATATGAGGACCCTACTCATGATCTTGTATCACATTGTGCTCCAAAAAGTACACTACTTCTTGTGTCACCCATCGTAGTAAATGGTTGAGGCCTTATGAGACCCCAACTGTATGTCGCTGCAAGTGTAGAGGCACATCTTGCCTCCTCAAGAGTGGGACACCCATCATCAAACCCCAGAGGTTCCTCTCCACCTCTTGAATCCCTCTCGCTATGAACTCATGATCAGATACAACCTGTGCATCTCCGTGATTCCCTAATGTTGGCATCTCTGTCGGACGTGATGCACCTGTGTCTGCATGATGAAAAAAAACAATTTATATCTCTCCTTGTACTACCAAAAACATATAAAATGAACAAAAAGAAAAAACATATTGTTGCAAGGTTATGGTTTTTCATACCAGATAAATCCCACTGGATACCTTCAGGAAGGACCAGGTCAACACTACCTTTGAAATCTACCCCAGCATAGGCGAAGTCCTCAATCACTGCTAATTGTCTTTTCCACCATGCAAACAAATCAACAGTGAATATGAAAGAAGAAGGATCATTCCCAAACCCTGGAGAAAGACTGGTCCACCTCTCCATACGAGGCTCGGTCATGGGACGTGCTATCATCAAAACCTGTGGCTGCATCTAAGGGATACGCTCTAAGAAAAACGAAACCAAGAAGGAAATGTATCTAAACTATTTATGTCTATTGGTCCTACATTTAGATATTCGTTCTTTGACATTCCCGAGGAACCCTACACTCCAATTGAAAAATGAGGGTTCTAAACACTGTATGATATAAGAGATATGTGATTTAGAAGACAAGTGAGCATTGGTGCTCCCCGCCAACTTGGTGATGGAAAAGAGAATGGATCAAAGTGATAAGTCTCTAACATCCTTTATCACAATCCATCCTCCCACCAGTCGTGACCCTGGCATGAAATGCTCGACAACGTATGCCTCGGTTGGTTGTATAGTAGTCTGGTGTCTGGAAAAGAGTATGGGTGCCCCTCTCCCCGAGAGCCTCTTCAGAAAATATACATCATCTATTTCAATTTCAAGTATGTGTAGTCCTATTCCAAACACTTGCTCAGTGTCTTCCCATAGAACAATCAAGTACTCGAGCAATAATACTTCTTTTCTCATATTTTGAATCTTGAAGTATTTGAGAAAAACATAGTTTCTTAAGGCCACCCTCACTTGAGGGTCTTGGAGAGAAGATACATCATCAAACTCATGCTCATGCTCTTCCCACTCAATCATGGCTAGCTATAGATGAAACCTAAAAAAACAACATTTAGTCATCATTAGCCAAACTCTTATGGAGAAAAAATGCCTCTTTTTAGCCAAAAAGTCAAATAATTTTTGATTTCTGTGCCTAGCACTCCCTCAAAGAAGTCTACAGAGTGCTAGCGTGCCTTATAAATATGCACCAACACATTGAAATCATGATCGATGCTCCCCTCAGTGCCTTAAGGGAGTGTCGATCTAATTTGATGCTCTAGGGATTCCTAAGGAGCCTAGAACACCTCAAATAAAGGTTAAAATGCAGTAAAAAACCATGAAAAAGGATGAGGAGGAAGAGACAACTAACTTGGTCCAGATAGATATGAAAACGTTCGCCCCCAACTCCCGTAATTGACGCTCGAAAAATGCTCCAAAAGAGGTAAAAATCCAAGGACCAAAGGAGAATGGTAAAAAAAAATGGTAAAAATGAATTTCTAACCTCATTTGATATTTGATATGGTCATTTAAGTCATTTATCCTTATTATAAAGTCCATTTTTGGGGGTTTTTTTAATCTTTTTTTCGAGGAATTACTAATATATTGTGCCCATAATATCTTCATTTTACAAGAATTTGAGCGGTATATTTCGGTAACCTTGCAAAACCAATGATATTAGTCTTTGTTCTTTCTCGCACTCACAAATACATGAGAATGTAACCGAGTATACTTTTATCTCTTTTTCGGACTCGTAAAGATTATGCAAAAAATGGACCCCCCTGGAGTCTCCTTTAAGCTCTTTTTCAGACTCCCTAAACATGAAAGGATTGTTGAGTGATCTTGCTTCCTTTCACACTCGTTAAAAGGTTTGAAAGGGCGTCTTCCGAGTAATATTTTATGTCCTTTTTGGGCCTCAGAGACTAAAACTACAAAAAAGGACAAACCTGGAGTCATCTTTAAGTTCTTTTCATACTCTCTAAAAATGAAAAACCACTAATTTTTCCTTCTTTGGACTCGTTAAACTACACATTGAAGGGACCATCTAGGAATGAACCCTTACTTCTTCTAGTTTGTTAAACAAATGAAGAGGAAATTACCGAAGGTGAGTTATATTGAGTATGTGTTATCCTCCTCGATATTATTAAATTAAAAAGAGGTACTCATCTATCTAGACGGGGGAAAA
Source organism: Picea sitchensis (assembly GCA_010110895.2). Classification (NCBI taxonomy): domain Eukaryota; kingdom Viridiplantae; phylum Streptophyta; class Pinopsida; order Pinales; family Pinaceae; genus Picea; species Picea sitchensis. Next base: position 162,668 of record SNQJ01S0026663.1, on the reverse strand, counting down.
ATTGAAGGAAGTGGGTCAAGTTTCTTGAGAAAGTTTTTAAATAACTCTTGCAGTATCCCTTCAACACGATACTTTTTTTTAACCTTCACACTAAACTCTTGGATAATCCTCTAAACGTCTGCACTGAACCAATCCTATGAGTCTTTCCACTACTTTGAGTCATCCGAAGAATGTCACAACACCTGCTACATCATGTTTTGGTCCACTCTGCATTTATTCTTCCAAGTCTCATGTAGTGCCTCAGTGTTCAAGGGAAGTATCCACCTCGAGATTCAACTATCTACAAAATTACCAGTTTCAATACCCGTTTAATTCTATTATTCATTCGTTATATCTCATCACTTTTTTGTGTCAGATTCGTTTCATTATTCATTCGTTATAATCTCATCACTTTTTGTGTCGATTCTGCTTCTCATAGATACATCCGTGCCCTCCTTCGATGAGTATTTTCCTATCGACTTCAACACATCATCAAGGAATTAAACTTATAAACTAGTTAGTACCTTAGAACCCGCATATCCCCGATATCTAGGATAACTATGAGATCATTCCCCGAGGCCCACATGATCCCGCATATGGAGCACGAGCGTATTGATTCTGAGCAAAATCTTGAGGGCTCCATCTTTTCTTCTTCCTGTGACTTGTCCTTGCCGCCAGCATCACTTCCATCACTACCGCCCTGGGCTTGCATCAGAAAAGGATCTTGCTCCATGAGGTAATTGGTCCCAGGTATCATGGTATGTCATATTTGATCATTATAACCTTCTTATGTATGCATTAGATCTCTTTCATTTTATAACCGCTGGGATCTTACACTAATCCACTTTGACCAATCGCTAGTAATTGATGGTAGCTTTAGCAACTTGGTATTCATGGGTTTTGTTTAGTCACCTCATGGGTTTGAAGAACCATCGCTCGCTCCCCTCATATTATCAATCTTTCATCTTAAAACCCCGCCATCCATCCCTTTCCCCTATTTTGGCCATTAGGATGACCATCCGTGGTACATCTTGTTCAGGGAAGAAGGCTAAAGGCCCGGTAAAAGTACTGTAAAAGATAAAAGCCATAGGGAAATAAAACCTAGAGATGCTTCAATAGGGGATCCCCCGAAGGCAATAAAAGCCTCCCTCGATAAGAAACTAAGGGAACCTAAGAAACATGTTCAAATAAATGCAAGACCTAACTAAGAGGATGGAGGTCTCATCACGCCAACCCATTATGTTCATAGGTATTTAGTAGTATGACATTGCCACCATCCGTTCACCAAACTGTAAGTGGACCTTTGTTGTACAGTTGAAGGGGTCTCATCAATGAGCCAACCCTCCTACTCGCTAAGATAATAGTGGGTAACATCAAGCCACCAAGCCAAGGCAAGGTCCTCTTCAGCCAAGGCTTGTAGTAAAAATGCAAATAAAGAAAGATAAGGCACAGGGTTTGGAAAAAGTGTATCCATGATGGGTACAACTCAGCTCCTACAAAGGCACCAATGCATCTACACCCATCCCTAGGTCTCACCATGACTAGACATCCCTAAAACCACATCACATCACTATACATGGTTTGAATGACCCCTTTGAGGAAACTTTCCTTTCTTTGTGGGTATTAGCCCAATAGGTTGCCCTTTGGTTTCCCTTTGTCTTGTATATAGTGGCTTGTGTACGCCTTTGAGCTCTTAGAAGATTTGTTAGTGATGCTATGCATATATTTGATAATTTTAATGATGAGATGTGATTTTACATTGCTAAGGGATGTTCAGGGACTGGATGAGCCCCCTCGAGGGTGTAGTCTTGATGCGTGACCATGCCCTCAGCGGACGTACCAGAGGATCGGTGCTCGTGGGGAGATGATTAGTTCGACCTCCATATCAAGAGCCCATTAGATGGACGCTTGGGATGGCGGTAGGCGTGATGCTTTGTGACGAGCTCCATGCACAGAGAAGAAGTTAGGACGCCCTCATCAGACGTTTTGGCAGAGACTGGCTCTGGCGGGGATCACCCCCTTTGCAGTTGGGACGTGGATCTTGATGGAAAAGACGTCACCATGGCTAGTTGGACGCTTTTTCGGAGTAGATAGCAGAGTGTTGGGCCTTCTGGGCACACAAAGCAGGTTATTGAGCTCCCCGTGGAGCCAACGCCCGCTTGTTGGATGATGATTATGTCCTGAAGGGGCCAACGCCTCCCTTTAGGGGCCCGACGCCCCATTATTAGCTCATGTTTTGGAATTTTAGCATGTAAAAGGACAAATGATTAAGAAATTGTAATGTTAGTCTTGTCGGCTATTTTGTTGACCTATTTTGTAAATTAAAGGTGAAAATATCATATAAATAGAGGAAGCTCTTCCTCATTTGAACATAACATAACTTGCTCCCATTGAGAGATCATTTCTTAGCTCTTGTTCTTTGGTTTTTATATCTCTTGGAGGAGGCTAACCTTTGGAAGGCTATTGTTTGGCAAGTGGTGTTCTTATTCATTGGAAGGGTTACAACCAGGGATGTGGATTATGCTTTCTTCATGATCTTGTAAGTGTTTTCATCAAACTTCTTGAGTGAATGGTTGTTGATTTAGCATTTGCATTTATTGCTATCTTGTTGTTAATTGCTTAACTCTTGAAACCCTAGGGAGCCAACACAAGTAGGTTGTGGCTCATGTCCCCATGAATAGAGCTTAGCCATTTGATTTGAAGGAGTTTAGCCCAGCCATAGCTAAGCACTAGATTCCCTGTCTTGAAAGGTTTCTCAGCACAAATTGAAGAGAAGGCATCCTAGGCCTAATTTAGTTTACACCTAGGGTTTACTTCTAGGGTTTTGAAAAGCTCCTTGCATGAGAAACACTTTCAGCCCTAGATTTGTGCTTGCAAGCTAGCCGCTTTGCCAAATAAGTCTTAAGGAAAGAAGAGGGAGTTTTAGGCCTAGCTTTAGCTACACCTAGTAAGTCTTCCTTCTTATGGTTTAGGGTTGGTGGCCTTGCCATAGCAACAACTCAATGTCCCTAACTCTCTTGTCTTAAGTTTGAGCCTCTCCCAAACCATTAGTCTCTTAATTTTGACTCCATTAACCCAAGGCACTAGTCTAGAAACTCTTTCGTGAGCTTGTTATGCTTTAATCTCTTTCAAACTATTTTATTTGAAACCCCAAACTAACCTAACGTCTAGACTAACCCCAGCGATTTGAACTAACCCTAAACTCCCGATAACGTTTGGCCTTAATTGATTTTTTGTTTGGATAGAAAGGTGCTGCCTTGTTATCTCTTCATAGCCATAGAAGTTTTACAAGTTTTCGTTGGTTAAATTTGACAAAAGTCACTTCTTGGCTAACTAACCCCAACCCAACAAGTTTTATATAAGTGACGTCATACCCTATTTAACTTCTTTGTTTTGACCTCAACTTGTTTCTTGGATCTTTGTCACCTTCTTTTGATTGGTTTTGTGCTATTGATTACATTTGTAAGCTTGTTTGGCAAAACGTTGTGCTCTTTCCTTTCTTTAAATTGACTTGTTGGTAAAGCTTTACGTCACATCATTGCGCCATCATTGCGCAGTGATGCAGCAACACATTGTATGTGAGCTAAATTGAAATATTTATTGCATTAATGATAAGGATACAAGGTTTAATTGTGAACTTTGAATGCTCATTGTCTTTATGCTTCTGTTGAAGAAGTGATATAAACCTTTTTGTCCCTTTTTAGCCATCATTGACTTCGGGTCAAGCATTAGAATTGATTATTTGCTCATATATGTATTGAAGATAGTCATTAATTCTATGAAGTACTAACCCACCGCAGCAATATATTCTGTTTTACTCTTGTCTTGTCTCGCAAACAAAAGCATATATGCTGGAACATCTTCCAGGATCGGCTCGATTTGGGCAAATAATCAGGAAAGGAAGTCCCTTTTGACTTGGTCCATTACCCCTTAGCCTTTCATTAAACCCAGATTGCTTAGGGACGCCTCCCTGGGACCTAGCTGCCCTCCTAAATAGAAAGAGCTCCCCCATCGAGGTGACAATGGATGGGGAAGCTCCTCGCTACGCCGGTTTTGACTCAAGCTCTTAAACCTTTCCTACAAACCGGCGATAACATTTTGCCGCTGTCTCGAACACCGAAGTCTACATTCCTCAAATGACATATCTTTGGTAAGACTTGCCCCGCACTCCACTAGCCTTTTCCCCCATTTCTTTGGTAGTTTCAAAGAAAACTATCTCACACTCCATTGACTTTTCTCAACAGGCCACATTACCTTCTCGTGGATATACTCAAAAATTATGTGGACTGCTGGCTTCATCGGGAACAAATGTATCCAACTATTGACTAGAAGTTTTCAAGGATACCCAAATTACTTTGATGATAGATGGTTGGACAACTCTCCAACGTTTTGGTCTCCTACCTCATATAGTAAATTTTGGAATATTTTGAGCGTAGATAGAGTTGGGAGGAGAGGATGCTCTTATAGTTGTTTTTCTCACTCTACTACTTACAAAAAAACGTTTTAAGAGTTGTTGTAATGACAGGGGCATATCATCATTCACACAGCTCATAAATAAGTTTATCAAATTTACCAAGCCATATTTGCAGACGTATGAAGATGTCCTCAAAACCCTGCGCTAACTTTGCACAAAGGGTTCACCACCGAGATTGTAGATGATCTCAAAAGATCTTATCATGATCGCATCGTGGACCTCTATTGTAAAAGATGAGGTTTGTGAAGATCATTATCAACCCCTTTGAAGAGAGCAAGATATCTCCCATAAACCAATAGAATGCAATGAAGATGTAACCGGAAATGGGAATTATGAGGATGAAGCACCAATCACCAACCCGAGCGAAGCTCTCCAAGATCCCGCTACCCCGCACAAGATGAAGAAAATGAGGTGTTATTTTGATTCTTTGATGATGCCTGTTTTATGACTCAGAAAATGAATAAGGAATGGAATTCGATGAGCCGCATCCCTATATCTTAAGACCGATGTGGTGGAGGAAGATCTTTCGTCCGATGATGATGTCCAAATACTCTTGAAGCTCTTACTGTGAAGGATTGCTTAGGTACATTGTTCCCCCTTCCAAGTTTTTAAATGGTTATTTGCCTTATTACACAAAGAGTGAAGAAGTATTTGATGTTTTAACTCCCCCATGTTATGATACCGATAATGACATAGTTGGTTTTAATGAATTCATACATGTTGGGAGACGGGTGGGATATAATTGGTTATGATACAATGTGATCCCATCTATGACATTTTAAGGATCATCTCCAACTAGTTCTTTACAATTACCATGATTTCTTTGACCAGCAGCAAACTGTGAGATGAGGTTTTTACTTGTAGCTTTCTAAACACCAAGGATGACCCAATACCTTGTCTTTCAGATGTTTTTCAGTCTTATCTTGAGATGTTTAATGAGTATGATGAGCACTTGAACCCTTTACGAAGTTGATTGCCAACCACCGCTGTGTTTAGACTCTGATACAAGTAAGGACATCGCTTGCCCAAGGAAGGTTGCTCATGACTTCTTTCACCCCAACCACCTGATATTACTTTGCCTTGCTTTTCCATTCGTGGTGTAGTTGGGAAGTACTTTTTTCAGGTTGAGTTTCCTCCTGAGCAAAACCCCTAGATTTCAAGGTTGGTTACTACTCATTCTCGACCGGGCTTTTCAACCTTTCTTGATGATTTGCCAGCCATCTACTAGAATTTTGTCAATTTTTCTTTAGAGAAGAAAAACTCAGGTAAACCGGGGCCATCGTTCCTTTGAGTTGTTTCTTTTACGAGTCTTGGGTATGTTTCACATGACCCTTTCTCGATAGAATTGGAGTAATCTTTTCAAAGATGGACTTAAGATTTTATCCCTCCCACCACTTCCATGAGTTAGATTTTGACTTTTCCGATGATAAGATGTATATTCTAACTCGCGACATGTTTGTGCTTGATGTATCAATGTTTTGGTTTATGATGAAGCACAAAGCAAGGTATCGTGGAGTTTTGATGGACCTGCCACATTGGCTGTTTGACTACACCAACATGCGCCAACAGGTGGCAATGTGTGAGTTTTATATTTTCATTTGCACTTATGACTCCCTTTATATGCACATTTACTTATTGCCTTATATGCACATTTATCATGTATATCGCGCATGGCACGGTGGCAATATCACCCCGCCTTTTGTCACTGATGCCCTTTGTCGAAAGTGTGAGAAGCTACGTCTATGCCGTAGGGATTGTCGAGGTTCTCTCATACTCTACAAGCTAGCTTATTGTCCCCGAAGGTTTTATTGTTATCCCATATCTAGGGATAACTAGAGATCATGTCTCGAGGCCCACATGATCCTAGATATTGAGTACAAGAGCAAATTGACTTGAGCAGAGCCCTTAAGGGCCCATCTTTTCTTAGCCGTGACACTTGTCCCCGTCATTGATAATTTCATCACTACCACCGGGCTTCAGGTAATTTAAAAGGCTCGGCTCCACAAGGAGAGGTAATTAACTGAGGTATCATGGTATGTGTCATATTTGGATCATTATAACCTTCTTGTGTATGCATTAGATCTCTTTCATTTCAGATAACCGCTTTGGATCTTACACTAATCTACTTGACCACTGCTAGTAATTGATGGGGTAGCTTAGCAAGTTGGTATTCATGGGTTTTGGTTAGCCACCAAGGGGGTTTGCGGAACCATCGTCGCTCCTCATATTATCACTCTACATCTTAAAGCCCTCCGCCTATCCATCCTATTCCCCAGTCCGCCATTAGGATGACCATCTGGTGTACATCTTGTCTTGTGGGAAGAAGGGGCTAAAGGCCCAGGGTAAGCAAATTGCAAAAGATAAAAGCCATAGGAAATAAACCTAGATATGCTTCTCACTGGGATCCCCGAGAAGGCACAAAAAAGCCTCTCGACAGGAAACTAAGGGGACCCTAAGAAAAATGATAAATAAATAAATGCAAGACCCAACCAAGAGGATGGGAGGTCTCATGAGCCGCCCATTATGTTCATAGGTATTTAGTTAGCATGACATTGCCACCATATGGTCACCAAACTGTGGAAAGGACCTTTGGTTGCATGGCCAAAGGAAGGGGGGGGTCTCATCAATGCAGCCAACCCCCTCATTTCTGCTAAGATACTAGTGGGTAACTCTGCCAACTCTGTCCACCAAGCCAAGGTACGTCCCTCTTCCCTGTATTTGTAGTAAAATGCAAATAACAAAGATAAGGCAATAAGGCTTGGAAAAGTGCATCCATGACAGTACCGCCTCCTACAAAGGCACCCACATACTCCACACCAGCCCTAGGTCCGACCATGGCTCAGACATCCCTAAAACCACATCACATCACTATACATGGTTTGAATGACCCTTTGAGAAAACTTTCCTTTCTTTGTGGGTATTAGCCCAATAGTCAGTTCCTTTGGTTTCCTTGGCTTTGTATAGTGGGTTTGTGTAATGTCTTTGAGCTCTTAGAAGATTTTATTAGGGATGTTATGCATATATTTGATAATTTTAATGATGAGATGTGGGATTTACATTGCTATGATGTTCAGGACCGATGAGCCCCTGAGGGCGTAGTCTTTGATGTGCAGGACTACGCCCCAAGTGGACAAAAAGTACCGTAGGATCGCACTTGGGGAGATGATTAGTTCGACTCATAACAAGAGCCCATTAGATGGACGCTGGGATGGCAGAGGCGTGATGCTTTGTGACGAGCCCATGCACGAGAAGAAGAAGGACGTCCCATCGACGCTTAAGTGTAGACTGGCTCTATGGGACAACCCCTAGCCATGGGACGCGGGATCTTGATGGTAATGTGGACGCCACCATGGTTAGTTGATGTTTTCGAGCGTATAGCGCAGGCCGGGCCTTCTGCACACATAGCGTGTTGCCGGATCTCCCGTGGAGCCAACGCCCTGGGCTATTGATGATGATATTTCTAAAGGCCAACGCCTCCCCTTTAGGGGCCCTATCAGCCTCATTATTAGCTCATGTTTTGGCATTTTAGTACATGTAAAGTGACAAATGATTAAGAAATTGTAATGTTAGCCTTGTCGGGCTATTTTGTTGACCTATTTTGTAAATTAAAGGTCAAAACAGTCATATAAATAGAGGACGTTTTCCTCATTTGAACATAACATAACTCTCTCTCATTGAGATACTTTCTTAGCTCTTGTCCTTGGTTTTTCTATCTCTTTGGAATGAGGCTTAACTCTTTGGAAGGCTATTGTTTGGCAAATGGTGTTCTTATTCATTGGAAGGTTTACAACTAGGATGTGGATTATGCTTTCTTCATGGATCTTGTGTGTTTTTCATCAAAACTTTTTTGAGTGAATGGTTGTTGATTTAGCATTGCATTTATTGCTATCTTGTTGTTAATTGCTTAACTCTTGAAACCCTTGGGAGCCAACACACAAGTAGGTTGTATTTCACTGTCCCCATGAATAGAGCTTTATGTAGCCATTTGATTTGAAGGAGTTTAGCCTAGCCATAGCTACACTAGATTCCCCCTGTCTTGAGTTAGTTTCTAGCAATAAATTGAAGAAAGAAGGCATCCTAGGTCTAATTTATTTTACACCTGTGGGTTTACTTCTAGGGTTTCTAAAAGCCTTAGAAGTGAAGCAACACTTTTCAGCCCTAGATTTAGGTTGCAAGCTAGCCGTTTTTTCCAAATAAGTCTTAAGGAAAGAAGAGGAAGTTTTAGGCCTAGCTTTAGCTACACCTAGGTAAAGTCTTTCCTTCTTATGGTTTAGGTTTGGTGGCCTTGCAATAGCAAAACCATCAAACCTCTAATCCTATTGTCCTTGAGTTTAAGTCTCTCCCAAACCATTAGTCTCATCTCCTTTGACTCCCATTAACCCAAGGCACTAGTCTAGAAACTCTTTCTTGAGCTTTGTTATGCCTTTAATCTCTTTTCAAGTAAAACTCTTTTATTTGGAAACCCTAAACTAACCTAAAGGCCTAAACTCCCAAATGCATTTGAACTAACCCTAAACCTGATAATGTTTGGTCCTAATTAAACTTTTCTTGGATAGAAAGGTGTGGCCTTGCTATCTCTTCATAGCCATAGAAGTTTTGCCAGTTTTCATTGGTTAAATTTGACAAAAAGTCACCTCTTTTACATACAACTCTGTAAACCTAAACAAGTTTTATATAGGTGACGCCATACCTTGTCTAATCTCTTGTTTTGACCTCAACGTTTGACTTTGTCACCTTCTTTGATTGGTTTTGAGCTATTGATTACATTTGTAAGCTTGTTTGGCAAAACGTTGTGCTTCCTTTCCTTTCAAATTGGACTTTGTTGCAAGCTTGACGCCACATCATTGTTAAACATTATATAGTGACGCTGTTAGCAACATTGTATATGAGCTAAATTGAAAACACACATTAATGATATGATACAAGGTTTAATTGTGAACTCGGAATGCTCATTGTCTTTATGCTTTGTTGAAGAAGTGATATAAACCTTGTCTTTTTTAGCCATCATTGACTTCAACAATAATAGCATTTGATTATTTGCTCATATATGTATTGGAAGATAGTCATTAATTTCATGAAGTAATAACCCACCTAGCACATATTCTAGTTTTACTTTCTTTGTCTCACCAACAGGTGCCATCCAGTGGAAAATCTTCCGCGGATCGCTCCCATTTGGGAAGCAACTGCGGAAAGGGAACTTCTTTGACTTGGTCCATTACCCTTTAGCCTTTCATTAACCTGCGATTTCTTAGGGACATCTCCCTTGGACTATCCCTCCCAAATAGAAAGAGCCCACCATCGAAGTGACAAGGTGGGGAAGCTCCTGTTACGCCGGTTTTACCCTTGACTCAAGCTCCTTAAACCTTTCCTACAAACCGGTGCGATAACAGGACCTCAGATCCATCAATGGTAGGCCCTCCTTTCTTTTGACAGTAGGTTTACATCAATGAGCTCTAATCAGATGATTCTCAGAATGTTCACCTCATTTATTCACATTTGTTGGAATGTATTAGGGTACCTTGGAAGTCATTGTTGTCATTGGTTATTTCCCTCACACCTGTTAACGATTCACCTCAATGACCTATAACCAAGTGGTTTCAACGTTCTACATCAATACATCTATTCACATGGTTAGATTCATACTACATTGGGATTGGGACGGCGACCCCGGGTTGAGCATTCATTATGACATCTTCTTTTCCTAGTCTGTGAAGGAAGTCATTTGAACATTTTAATTCTTATGTTGTCACATAGATCACCTTTGTATTGTTTTGTGGCTATGTCTTATCATCTTGTAGCTCCATTATGTATTTTTTGTGGCTACGATCAATCCATGTCATAGAAGTATTGATCCAAATTGCATCAATCGTGGCCATACCCTTAATAATATCATCATGGATATCAAAGGTATTTATTGGTGGCCATACTTTGAGTCATTTATTACCCGAGCATAGGTATGCCTGCCTTGGTAATCAAGCACATATTAACATTTTGATGGTTGTCTCCACGCTTCTACTAGGTTCCCCGACTCCATATGCTTGCTTCGAAGAATATACAAATTGTTTTAGCCATCAACTTTCATTTTCCACTTCACACTTCATGGGGAAATATGTTACACATAAAAAATTCTCACTCAATAATGTCACATTCTCATTGTTGTAAGTGTTGTAAATGTCGCACTTTTTGGTAAGTGTGAATTTCAGATTTTTAACAATGAAGTGTCGCATCACAAATCACACCATGAGAACACTTGATATGACCACTAAAACATGTTAGAATAAGAAACCCCATCACTTGACAAAAGAAACAAATTATTTTTCTATGAGAATTGGTTATCTTGACAATTTTTATAAGATCAACGCTCCCCTGCTCATATGTAGGGAGCGCTAGCGCTCTCTGTCTATCTAGCAGGGAGTTTTGCAGCGCTTTGTTTCCCATTGTAAAGGAGCGTCGATTGGTTGAGAAAATATTGGAAAGAAATCCCCTTATTCTCTAATGATATCTAGGGATGATTCGAGTTGGTTTGACTTGAATCTAACCCTTAGGCTGCATCTAGGGGAATTATTCCGTAACAACAGGTTTCACTACTACAACCCACGTACATCAAGTTTGGTGCTAAAAATTAAAAATTCTGTCAGGTTTCCATGTCACACCACAAGATCCATGATCCTTGAAATTCCATACACTGGAAACGTTATGAATCGGCCCTTCAGTTCCATTTGAAGGCTATAAAATCAGCCATATCCAAACCATGGAGGAAGAGAGAAATCAACTTTTGAGAGAAAAGATACTATGGAGAAATTTTCACTTCACATTGAGTTTACATCCCTTTGTCCTTTAAAGTATGAACACATTGTTCAACCCCCAATATCTTCCCTCTTTGATGGAGAAACTCATTGTCTCTCTTATATGAGCTTGCCTTTGGTGGAGGATTGAAGTGGTGGAGGCCCAACTGGAAGGGACTTAGTTTCTTGGTTCCGAGATGAGCTGACATAGAAGTTTGTCACTTGTATACTTATTTTGATCATATTTTAATATAAATACTATTTTCTCGTCCAATTGATGTCTTGCAAATATATGAATTATTATTCCATGGGTGTATTTATTATCAATGTTAATGGATTATGCTATTATATGTTCTAACTTCATATATTATCACTGTTATCGCACAATTTGTACTTTCCTAAAAGAAAAAGACAAGTGAACACTAAATTGGTGTAAAGGGAGGTTGTCCTATTACTGTCACCTTAATAAGACACCTCTTTCTATTTAGGAGTGATACCCCAGGGGAGACGTCCCCAGTGACCTGGGTTTTTTATAAGGCTAAGGTAAGAGTATCAAGAAATTCCCACCCCTCTCACATGTAACTCTGATCAAAGTCCAAAATTTTTAATGAGATGAAGCAAAGTAATATTTTAGTGTACCTACTCAGAGAAAGACAACCAGAAAAATACTATTTGCAAGTACTAATTGATGTTATTTCTTCATAAAATCATAGACTTTGAGTAAAAACACAAGATGTTATAAAAGGTGAAGCAACAGAAGTGTTTATAACAACAATGTATATATAGCAATAACTTCACAATTATACCTCAATAAATCTTCAATAATGACCAAAGATGATAACATAAACTTGGCAGAATGCTAGTATTTGTCAGAAGCAATGAAGATAATGTAAAATCACCTCTAAAACTTTATTTTAAGATGCTTCTGTTGTTGTCATAGATGGTTGTAGAAATATTTTGCAACGACGACAAGATTGTTAGTAAGTTAGTCCAATCTAAGGTTAGAAATGGCTAGTAAAGACCTTGAAGTAGACAGTTTGAAAGTTGTTTTGGTCAATTAATCACTTGTAAGGTATGAACTAGTTCCTTTACGGTAAATGGAGTCACTATTGGAACGGAAATTATAAGAGGGAAACAAATGATAATGGGTGAGATAAAGGAAGAGGGAGGATGGTTAAGGTGTTATTAATCTAATTCCTCAATCATCCAAAACCCTAGAAGAAAAAGGGTTGCTAGGAAGTAGGTAACCCTAGGCCCTAGAAATTTTCCTTCTTCTTTAGGTCAAGCTTGAAATAAAAGTATACAAATATTAATGAAGTAATAGTAATAGAGTGCTACTAAGGTAGGGCTCTATTATATCCTTCAATGAAGGTGTCTTCTAGCAAAATCAAGTAGGTGAAGAGTTATTAAGAAGAGGACAACAACATGTGCTTTTCTCCTAGGGTTTCACACTTGCAATTTCATAATATTATAAATGAACAAGTAAGTACACCACAACCATTAAAAATAAGTAAGGATTGAATATTTCTACTTACTTCACCAAGAATAATATAATCACAAACCATAGTTGAAGACTTTCCACCATGAAAATGTAAAAAATACACCAAGAAAAAGCTCCCTCCAAGAGTTGTGCACCACTTAGTTTAGCCAATAATCCTTAAAAGAGGTCAAATTTCAGACCTCACACTTGTGTGAGTGAAATATGATGAAAAATACAAGAGACGTTTCCCTTATTTATACAATAGAAATGACCTTTAATTACATTTTAGGTCAAAAAAGGCCGACATGGCCAGTTTACATCAGAAATCCAGTTTTACATAAAATTGATAATAAAAACCCTAATTTTATCTTTTTAGAGTGACATCATGCCCCTCCTAGGGTGACATAGGGTCCCCTCTTGGAATTCTAGGCTTCCAAAGTGAAACGTTGGGGCTCAGAACCCCTCAGAAACTGCCACACATGCCAACTAAGCCATCCTCATGCCTAAAACTCCAACTGAATGATGTCAAGGCTCAAAATGATGACGTCAAGGGCCTTAAAGGGCCAACATCATCGTGGGAGGGAAAGACCCCCCTAGTTCCAGGCCTGCCAAAGTTCCTCTGGTCGAATTTCCTCCCTTTTCTCTGGTGCAATCCTCTAGTATCCCTCTACCCCTGGATGGGGTCTTAACATCCATCTAGTGGGATTTTATCCCTATGGAGGTACGAAATAATCATCTCCCCATATGTACCTGTTCGTCGGGCATGGTCCTACAACAACAATAGGTACACCCTCCATGGGCTCATAAGTCACATGGATCATATAAATTTCAAACACATCTAATAATCAAGTTACACCCTTTACCTAGACAAATGCTCAAAGACGTTATACTATTTAACAAGACAGGTTTGGAGAGGGTCTTAGGATGTCCTATTGGGATAATCCTCCTAAGGTGTGGGGTGTTTCTAGGTGAATACCAATTTAGGTCATATAAATGCATGAGATGGTGTGGGGGATGTTTGGGTAAGGGGTGCAATGATAAGAGGGAAATGTAGGTCTTACCCGTGGGTGCCTCTGTAGAGGGTGAGTTGCACCTTGTCATGGATGCAATTGTTTCCTAGTCCATTCAATTACTTTTTACTCTTTGTCTTATTTCCTTTTATTTCAAGAGAATAGCTAGAGGACACTGCCTTGTCCTGGTGACCAGTGGTGACAGTGTTACCCAAAAGCATTTCACAGAGGTGAGAAGGATGGATCATGATGAGACCCCCTTTTCTCTTGGTTATGCCACCAAGAGACACTACCCTGGAATGGTGACTAGATGAATACTAGTTTCATACCGCTACATCCCCATGGACCTAATAGGTTGGCTCATGATGAGACCT
>SNQJ01S0026663.1:121501-148556 GCA_010110895.2 Picea sitchensis | reverse complement strand
GATTACAAGGTATGTCTCTTATTCTCACTTCCAATTTAATTCAATAGTTAGATCTAGGGAAAGCGATATATTCTGTCCTATTTTGTTCTAGATCCAGGTGGATCTAGGGAGATCGGTTTGTGTCCGCACTTACGGATTTATCCTGAAACACCCTTCTTCCCACAGGGAAAGACACAACCCTTACTAGCTTGGCAAACCCAATACCCAAACCAATGTATGGGATAGATGAGAGGGAAAATGATGAAACGTGATAAGTATAGAAGGAATGGACAATGACCTTTCATAGACCCACCCAATGGAAAATCATCCCTAACAGAACCAACTTGCTAGGGCCCTCTGTCATACTCCCCGGGTATGGATGATTTAAAGGCATAATGTCCAATAAAACATCATGAAGAAAAATAGAATTCAATGCACATATTCAAATGTTTTGAGAATCAGAGTGACACATACCATGATACTCAGACTCATTACCTCATGGAGCAAGACCCACTGCTACTTCATAACTAGTTTGATGGGATGGATGTGGTTGTTGTTGACAGATGGGAGGTGCTAAAGAAAGGATGGGCCCTCCAGGTCAAGCTCAAGTTAATAGGGCTCTCGGTACTCCATGTCTAAGACCTATTGGCCTCGAGACATAATATCCTTAGTTATCCCTAGTATAGGGGATAACATCTAGCTCCAAATTGGGGACATGTGCTCACTGTAGAGCACATGAGAACCTCAGAATCTATGGTATGACCTGTGACTTGATAGATCTAAAAAAAAATGATCAGTAATATCTTGGGGTGGTGATATCACCCCTGGAACATATATGATAAAATTAAATACAAGTAAGGAATCATATATACAAATGGAAATACAACTACTCTAGCATGAAATGCAGATGGTATATATAATGAATGAAAAATTCCTACCTACTTACCTGTACTTACCTGTGAATTCAAGTCGTTTCCCCCTGATGGGGTTTGAGGAGGGGTCCACTAACCGATAATGGACATATTATTCCTTCCAACATGGATAGATAGTAGGCATCATTGACTAACTTCATTCCAACTCTGAAGGGTCCAAGACAAAATTGTTTAGTCCCTTTGAAATTATTAGGATATCCCTTCTTTGTATCCCACATCCAGACCATATCTCCCTCTCGGTAATCCTTTGTCTTAAATTTGGTTGTTTCTTGTATAATTATAGCATATTGTCTTGAGGGAGGAGGTTCGGATTCGGCCGTGAAGACTTCCTGCTGGGATGGTCTGATCAGTATGTCATATTCTCCTTTCTTTAATAACTTGATAGTTCCAACTTCTTTGTCCTTATATTTTTCTAGGATTTGTTGATACTCTTCCTTCTTCAACCATTGTATTTGATTAAAATATTCCTCTGAAGCAAAAGGAAAATCATCAAGGGAAAATATAGGAAGACTTTCTTTGATTTGTTCATGTGTTTCGCTAGTTCCAATGTCATCATCAATTTCCTGCACATGGACCTTGGTCATTGGCACATTTGGGAGGCGAATTGTAACATACCCATCCACGCACTGGTCGGAGCATGCTACCTTCAAGCCCACCCTTGGACTTCATACTCTTAATGATACCTTATTTTTTTAATAAGAACACATAAGATACAAGATTTAGCGACATGCACAGCAATATCCAGCAAGCATGCATAATCTAAGATTTAGATAAACAATAATTAAAATACACAGAGGAATACATTCATACACAGATAATAATATCACAACAGAGAGAACTTATCTTTATGGAAGATGACACCAACTGGTTGCAGACCAAGGACGTTCCACCCAACGGTAGACACCACTGCTCCAAATCTCAATAGTAGTGTCACCCCCGAGCCAGGGCTATGAATCCACAAGGACAATTACAGAGTATACTTGGGTTCCCAAACCAGTCACCTCTCAATATCTCATAGGTTTCCCAACACCCACAACAATATAAGTACCCAAATCTCTTCCACCTAGCCTATACCACCCCAAGAGAATGGACCTCCACCCTTCTCTTCTATGTAGTCCCTCAGGTAATCCTTCCCCTTTATTTTGGGGCCTCTAGCACAACTGGTCCAAAATCTCAAAGATGGAACTCTCAGGACTCACAGTTGTGAGAAAAACGAGGCACATGCCAACGCATCTCAGACATGCAGGCCCCATGTCATGGCTGGATTTCACCAACGACCATTACAACCAACTATCTCGTGGCTAATTCTTCGACAGTTCGGTTCCCTTCCCAAGACAAGACGCAGGTGAGGATGGATCAATGAACAGGTGAGTTAGTGCATGAAAGTGCGTGAGGGAAATGAAGGAACGTACAGGAAATCAATGAACAAGCCATCAGTCAAGCCCCCCCCATCAGGCCCGAGGCGAGTTTAAGTAATTTCATGGGGAATCAAGAACCTCCTAGCCTTCCCCAAGAAGCTCACGTAACCAATCCCCTCCCTTAGGCAAGAAGGGAAATTAACATAGGAATACACACTTAGCCCCTCAAGCCCCCCCTCTTGTGGAATAATAGCCCCCTATAACTCTAGTCCTTGTCCGTCTAGAAACCAACGATGTGTTTATTATTAATAACGATCAAAACATTACATTTCTTGGGCATAATATCCCTTTAATAAATGTTTGGGCACTCAAGCCTCTCAGCATTGTAACAATACATTATTTAAAATGGGGGTTCGAAAACCAGCGTGTTACATCCCCTCCCCCTTATCTTGGAACTGTCCTTAGTGCATATACAAAATAGAGATCAAAATCTAAAATTTATTAAAAAATTTGTGGGTACTCTGCCCACATGGCATCTTCATGCTTAGAGGTAGCATCTTCAGGACCGTAGAAGGTCCTCTAAAATTTTACTAGCTCTATAACTCAATTCCGGAGCATTTTTACCTTTCTGTCCAATACCCATACTGGCTAAACCTGGAATTCTCCCTCCGTCTCTACATGAATCAGATGCCAATCAATAACATGGTTAGGGTCATGTACATATTTCTTTAGTAAATATACACGAAATACATTATGCGCATTCATGGAAGCAGGCAATGCAAACATGTATGCAACTGGCCTTATTCTCTCCAATATTTCAAATGGACCAGAGAGTCCGGCTGTGATCTTTGTACAACTACCCAATTTCAATGAGCTTTTCTTGGTCTTCACTTTCAAAAGTACATGCTCCCCTGCTTTAAATTTTCTAGTTGTCCTATTCTTGTCTGCATAAACTTTTTGTCTATCCCGAGCTGCCTTTAAATTATGCTTGATCTTAACCACTTGGTCTTCCATGTCCTTGAGAAACCCCGGACCAAGTACCACTTTATCTATTGGGTTGTCCAAACTTGTTGGAGTATCACATTTCCTACCGTACAAGGGTTGAAATGGGATCATTCTCAATGAAGCTTGATACCCATTATTATATGAAAACTCAACCAAGTGTAAGTAATATTCCCACTTAGATGGCTTATCCATCATATACATTCTCAACATATCTTCAATTATTCAATTGACTTTCTCTGTTTTCCCATTTGTTTGGGGATAATATGTTGTGCTAAAGTTTAGATTTGTGCCAAATCCTTTAAACAATCCCCTCCAGAAATTGGAGGTAAACTTCGTATCTCTGTCCGAGACAATTGTCCTAGGTATCCCATGCAACTTAGCAGTTTCCTTCATGAAAATTTTTGCAATATTAGTCGTTGTATGTGTTGTCTTCACATGCACAAAATGAGAATCCTTTGTCAA
The DNA here is from genome assembly GCA_010110895.2 of Picea sitchensis. Taxonomy (NCBI): domain Eukaryota; kingdom Viridiplantae; phylum Streptophyta; class Pinopsida; order Pinales; family Pinaceae; genus Picea; species Picea sitchensis. The sequence continues at coordinate 144,820 of SNQJ01S0026663.1, read as the reverse complement.
TTTTTCAACCACCACCATGATTGAATCATGTTTCTTATTCGTTCTGGGTAATCCTGTGATGAAATCCATGGTGATCACTTCCCATTTCTTCTCTGGGATTGGCAATGGCTGTAGAAAACCCACTGGGTGCCTATGCCCAACCTTCAACTTCTGACATTACATACATTGAGCAATGTAATCAACAACATCCTTCTTCATTCTTAACCAAAAGAACTAGCTTCTTACTGCTGTAATTGTTTTCTGGTAACTAGGATGTCCATTATAAGAAACATCGTGCATTTCCTTTAATAAAAAATTCCTCAGTTCTCCAGAACTAGGAACATAGATTCTATTTTTATGCATGAGTAATATGTCTTCCTTTATCTCATACTCCTTTATTTTTTGTTGTACATTTCCTTGCTGTAATTTTTCCTTTACCTGTAGGTAATGCTGGTCTATAACAAGGCCATCTAAATTTTTTCTCTTCAAGTCTGAATAATGCACACTAACAGCAGTAGCATGCATGAGATGCACTCTTCTACTAAGTGCATCAACAAATTTATTCTCCTTTCCTTTGATATTCTTGATATCGAAGTCATATTCACTTAAAAATTCCAACCATCTTGTTTGCCTGGCATTCAAGGTTGGCTGTTCAAAAAGATACTTCAGGCCAATGTGGTCTGTCCTTAATTCAAATTTCTTCCCCATGAGATAATGCATCCACATCCTCAAGGCGTGAATAATGGAAGAAAGTTCCAAGTCATGCGTGGCATAGTTCCTATCATGTTCCTTAATATTTTTGGACTCATATCCAATGACATGTCCATTTTGCATGAGGACTCCCCCAAGTCCTTCCTTACATGCATCTACACATCCCACAAAACTTTCATTTGAGCCAACAATATTTAACACAGGTGCACTATTAAGTAATTCCTTCAATAGATTAAAATTATTTTCACACTTGAGTGTCCATTCAAATTTAGTTCCCTTCTTTTGCAAATAAGTGATGGGATGAGAAATCTTATAGAACCCTACTATGAACCTTCTATAGTAGCCAGCTAATCCCATAAAATATCTGACGTCTAACACATTTCTAGGTGTTGGCCATCCTCTAATGGCTTCAATCTTCTCTGGATCTACTGCTATGCCCTACTCTGAAATAATGTGTCCCAAGTAATGGATCTTCTTTTGATAAAAAGAACACTTACTCAACTTGGAATACAACTAATGTTCTCTCAGTACTTGCAATACTAGTCTTAAGTGATGTCCATGCTACTCTTCAGACTTAGAATAGATAAGTATGTCATCCAGGAATACTATTAAAAACTTATCCAAATAATTCCTGAATATGCCATTCATTAAGCACATGAATACAACTGATGCATTGGTCAGTCCAAATGGCACCACTACAAATTCATAATGCCCATACCTAGTCCTAAAGGTTGTCTTATGAATGTTTTCTTCCTTGATTCTTATCTGATGGTATCCTACCCTTAGGTCAATTTTTGAAAATATCTTTTCTCCTCTTAGCTGATCAAAGAGGTCATCAATTCGGAGTAGAGGATAGTTGTTCTTTATATTGTACTTTTTCAACTGTTGGAAGTCAACACACAGCCTCAAGGTTCCATCCTTCTTTTTGACAAAAATTACTGGTGCTCCCCAAGGTGAAACACTTGGACGTATGTACCCTTTCTTAAGCAATTCCTCCAACTGCATCTGTAATTATTTTAACTCTGGTGTGTTCATTCTGTAAGGTGTTTTTGACATCGGGGCATCTCTCAACATTAAATCAATTGAGAAATCTATCTCCCTTCTTGGTGGAAATCTGGGTATTTCTTGGAATGCATCTTCAAATTCCTATAGTASTAAGAAATTTTTGAGGCTTGTCCCCTTTGTATTATCTGKCTCCTCCACATGAGATGCATACAATTTCCATCCTTTCCTAAAACATCGTTTTAGCTGTAAGGATGAAATCTCCCTTATAGAGATGGGTCTTGGAACTCCTTTCACAGTGCTCTGCTTTCCATTTACATCAAGACATGTAAATGTATTGTTATGGAAATCTAGGACAACATGATTATTGTCCAACCAATCCATTCTAATAAGAATATCATAAGACCCCAATGGTATGATATTTAGATCAATACTAGTATTCACACCATTAAGACTTATGGAACAACTTCTAACCATATCATGGATTCGTTTTTTGGTCCCAGTGGATAACTGAACCAAAATTGCTTTTCCAAGTTTAATTTTCTCCAAATGTAATCTATCCACTATCCTAGGATCAATGTAGCAATGACTTTCTCCTGAATCAACCAAAATAGAAACATGTTGATTTATGATCTTACCTCGATCATATTGGACTGGTACTCTGCTTGTCGATCATTTAAAGATGCATAGATTCTTCCCATATCTTCGACTGTTGTAGCCTCTTGGATGTTATGCACAGTCTTCACTCTGTCTTTTCTGTGTGGGCAATCCTTGTACATGTGATCTTCCTTCAATCCCCAACATTGGATTGGTGGTCTTCCCCTTTTTCCCAAGGAATCTTCTTTCTTGAAATCTCTCTTAGGATACTGATCTTGATGATTTTTGTTAGGCTCATTCCTATTTAAAGGAGGTTTGAATCCTTTCCTCCTCTGATCAAACTTCACATTTTTCTTGTCCTTCCAAGATTTCTGCAGAGATTCTCTTCCCTGGCTTTGCTCATACATGTATTTAGCCTTCCTGATGGCCTCCGTCAAGTTCTTGGGTTCATCATACTTGATCTTTTCCTTATAAAAGGATGGTAGTCCACTTAGAAATATCTGTATTTTCACTTTCTGATCACCAATGAACCTAACATACTTTAACAATCCCAATAACTTCTTCTCATACTCTACCATAGTCATGCTTTCCAACCTAAGTTCAAAGAACTAATGCATTTTCTTGTCATAGAAATGCTCTAAGAGGTACTCCTTCTGGAAGTACTTCTTGAACTACTTCCAAGTGATCCTACTTTCATTAACATGTTCCACTTGCTTCAGTTGGTCCCACCACATTGCATCTTTCCCGTGTAAATGTTAGGTGGCAATCCTAGCTTCCAGGTTGGATGAATAGTTATGCAACTGAAAATGTCACCTGAGACCAAGAAACCATGCTTCAACATCATGTTCCCTTTCTCTTTCACCCTCGAAGGAAGGTGGCTTGATATTACTAAGATCTCCTTGAAAACTATCTACCTCTTGTTTCCTTCTTTGGTGTCTGACAGGAGACACCTCTGGACTACTTATGGGATCTTCCAATGCATAAAAATTTATTTCTGATTAAGGAGGTGAGTGGTTTCCATGAGCTCTGCTAACACTTATGGAATAACCATCTCTTACACGATCATCCCTTCTTTCATGGAACCTGCCTTATTCCTCTCGTCTTGAGTTTGATCCCTTATTCGTTTGTCTCTACATTACCAAATCTGGTATTTTGGCCTTCGACCTCCTTATCATGACTGGAGGCTCCCTCGACTTCTTCCATTTTCTCAATACGCATCCTGAGTTGATGTGTTTAAGCCCCTTAATTCTTCAAAATGTGCACGTGACCATTTTGTTAGAATTATGCATATGATAAACAAAATTGCCAAACCATGCTACAGGTCTATTTCTTTTTTTGTTCATGGATATCATATACCCATTCTACAAAAATAACAGTGTCATGTTATCCTTGGCCGACACAGAATTTCATCCTGTGCAGACGCTTCCTTCAAACCATCTTCCCAGGTGACCACGACTAGAAACCGCGGCTAAATCTTTCTTTAGCACTTTTCTATCTCGAAGACCACCAATTCGACCCTTAGCCCTCCTTCCCTTAGCTCTCAATCTACATATGACTATGGCCATGACTCTAGGCTTAGCTGAAAAAGAAATTATCCAGAGCTTCGGGACTTTGGAACTTTCAGCCAGGACTGGATCAATAGTCCTCGTCATCTTTCATGATCAATGATCGAGATCCACTTCGGGACTCTGCGCTTGAGGAGTCTTAACTTTCCTCGCTGGCCTCCTCCCGGAACGCTTTTACCTAGAGTTCATGATCTTTCGATGGGTGTCCTCCCATAGATCAACAACTGTGAATCACTTCGGCTCTTTGGGCTTCGGAAGTTTCAAAACTTTCCTCTAGCACTTTCTCCCAGAGTGCTTTCACCCGAAGTCGACGATTCTTCGATGTGTGTCTCTTGGAATCAACGATTGATATGTACTCCAGCCTTTGAGCCTTCAGGAGTTTTCTACCCAATGCAACTTGTCACATATTTCCCCTTCAGAGTGTCTAGTCTCCGTACTCCATGATCTGTCGCCATGTGGAAAAATATTGGAAGCGGACATGTGGCCCAATCAGGTGGGTGACATGTGTCACGTTCTAACTGACTCTTCAATACTCCAAATGATAAAAAATTACTGACACATGGCACACATCCCATGTTTCCATGTCATCCCAGGTGACGTCCGCAAGCCACGTCACTTCAGGAATTCAAGGATCCACATCACCTCTAGGTGACATCATTGTGCCCCATCACTTCATCTCTTCAAGACTTTGGGAGTTTCCATTCTATCACACTTCAAATTATACTGAACTCCGCATTCCCAAAATGGCCAATCTGTCACCATGTGTCCTCATGTATCAAATGACTAAGATTCACTTTAGGTCTTCACCTGGAGTCCATGGATCTACACCACGTTCCTTCCTTAGTCTGATGATTGAGGCTTACTTCGGGTCTTCGGACTTCATAAATCTCAAACTTCAAACCCTTCAAAGTACATGGGATTATGTCGCGTGTCCTCTCAGACCAGACGGTCGAGGCCTACTTTGGGCCTTCACCCAAAATTCATAGATTTATGCCACATCTCTTCTAGATCAGACGACCCAGACTCACCTTGGACGATCCGACGCTTGAGATTTACCCAGGACGATCTGGCGACTGAGATATATTTTGGATGATCGGACGATCGAGATTTACTCTGACTCTCTGAGCTTCAGGAGTTTCAAATCTCAACTGAAAACCTCTCAAATAGATTTATCCGTAGTTACTGGTTGGTTGCACGTACCTTTCTCTTGGTGATTGACAGTCAGGATCTACTTTGTCTATACAGAGTTTTGATGTTCGAGCCCTAACATGTCACATTACTGCATGATTTTCAATTTGTGGGGGCACGCATCAACGGTTTGGAGTAACCCTCTTTTCACCCCACAATCCTCCTGATGCTGACGCGTAACCCCTTGGGGAAACCGTGGTTTGGATTGCAGGACTACCTTGGGAAATTATCTCCCGTGCAACTTGGTTCCCYGCAATGACTCATGTTCRTTGATCTCACTCTGAAATGGGATCTGATGGTGGTGAGCTTATCCCTTCCTTCATTTTCATCAGACGACCCCTAGTCARCTATCCTCCAATCCAACGATCCCAGATCTCTCCCAATCCTACAGTGGCGATCGCTCTAGAATTCGAAGGGGATGGTCACGATCCTTCGAATCCCTTACATGGGTCTCTAACGTTCTATCTCTTGCATAGATTCTGCAACTCCATTCCTACTGAGATTTTCAACTTGACTGTCAGAATTTGACCTATAACCATGAGACTCTGACCAACAGACCCAACCCATACCGGCCCGATGTTTCAACCGGAAGCTCTGACACCAAACTGTAACATACCCATCCACCCACAGGCTGGGGCATGCTACCTTCAACCCACCCTTGGACTTCGTACTATTACCGATACATTCTTTTTTTTAATAAGAATGCATAAGATACAAGATTTAGTGACATGCACAACAATATCCAACAAGCATGCATAATGTAAGATTTAGCTAAACGATAATTAAAATACACAATGAAATACATTCATACACGGATAATAATATCACAATAGAGATCACTTATATTTATGGAAGATGACACCAAATGGTTGCAGACCAAGGATGTTCCACCCAACCGTATACACCACTTCTCCAAATCTCAACAGCAGTGTCACCCCCGAGCCAAGGCTATGAATCCACAAGGATGGTTCCAGAGTATACTTGGGTTCCCAAACTAGTCATTTCTCAAGCTCTCATAGGTTTCCCAACACCAACAATTCAAGTACCCAACTCTCTTCCACCCAATCTATACCACCCCAAGAGAATGGACCTCCACCCTTCTCTGCCACGCAGTCCGTCAACAATCCTTCTCCTTTATTTTTGGGCCTCCAGCACAGCTGGTCTGGAATCTCAAAGATAGAACTCTTAGGATTCACAGTTGTGAGAAAAATTGGGCATAGGTCAATGCATATCAGACATGCAGGCCCCAGGTCATGGCTAGATTTCACCAGTGACCATTACAACCAACTATCCTGTGGCTAATTCTTCGGTAGTCCGGTTCCCTTCCCAAGCCAAGATGCAGGTGAGGATGGATCAATGAATGGGTGAGTGAGTGCATGAAAGTGCGTGAGGGAAATGAGGGAATGTATAGGAAATTAGCGAACAAGACATCAGTCGAAACCCCCCATCAGACCCCAGGCGGGTTTAAGTAATTTCATGGGGAATCAAGCAAAACCTTGCCTTCCCTAGGAAGCTCACGTAACTGATCCCTTCCCTTAGGAAAAAAGGGTAATTAACATAGGAACACACACTTAACCCCTCAATCCCCCTCTCTTGTGGAATCATAGCCCCCTATAAATCTAGTCCTTGTCTGTCTAGCAACCAACAATGTGTTTATTATTAATAATGATCAAAACATTACATTTCTTGGGCATACTGGCCCTTTAATAAATGTTTGGGCACTCAAGCCTCTCAACATTGTAGCAATACATTATTTAAAATGGGGGTTCGAAACCTGGGGTGTTACACAAATTATTGCTCCATCATTCATAAGCATGTTAATGTAAGTGAGATTCATATCTAAGGTGCCTCCCACCATTGCAACAAAATTCCTGAACAATAACATTCCACATACATCAGGGACATCCATTACCATAATGTCCATGTGGAATCACTCTCTCGAGGTATCTTCCAAGGCATACTTCAACATTCTCAACTAACCCATGGGTGGGTATGGAGCTTGATTCAAAACCGCACATATTCCTATAAGGCCATGTGACCTTTAGGCCTAACGTTTCCATTACCTTCAAAGACATCTTGTTAGCACCTGACCCTGAATCAAGCATACAATTGTTAAGGCATTTGTTATTAATCAACTGTTGGGTATGTGCTATAATCTTTTCAAGAGTAGTAGTGTCTACGTTGTGCCGGGTGCGTAGGGGGGCAAAATCCTCCTACGCGGGTTAGTTAGTATCTATTGACATTAAAATTTCATATGAGGATAAGTGTATCAGTTTACTATGTTTTTTACCAAACTAGTGGGATAGTCTGGTTGTGGCCATAGGTATTAATACACCTTCCTTGAAGTTTGAGGAAGTGGTCTCATCCTTGTTCTCGGAGGAGATGAGATGGAACAACATGGAAGGACAAAGAATAGACACATTATTTGCAAGAGGATTGTTACAAGGGAAAAACTCTCTATGGCCAAGGGTAAACCACAACAGACAAGTATGGCTGCAGAAATCAAGTCAATTCCAACATATGCTATATAGACTAATGTGAAATATAAGAAATAGGCCTACCTCGATCCAACGTTTGATGATGATCCACCATTGAGCACTTTGACCCAAAGATTTATACCTGCAAGGAGTTCTTAAAAGACAAGCAGAGCAAGTATGTAGTGATGATACAAAAGGGGTTAGCACATCAGATAACATAATCCATTCATAAAAATTACAAACATGCCAATGGATAATAATCATATATTTGCAGGATACCAATAGGATGGGAAAGGAGTATTTCTATTAATAATTGATCAATAGAAGTGACAACATTACAGACTTCCGTGTCGGCACGGTTTGAAACCAAGAAACCAAGTTCCGTCCAACTGGGACTCCACCACTTCAATCCTCCACCAAAGGCAAGCTCATAGGAAAGAGGCAATGAGGTCCTCTCATCAATAGGGAAAGAGATTGGGGTCTGAACACTGTGTTCAAACTTGAGGGACAGAGGGATGCAGACTCAATATGAAGTAATTTCTCAAGAGTAACTTTTCTCTCAAAGTTGAATGCTTTCTCCTCTTTTCCATAGCTTGAAATTATTCTCTTATTGCCTTCAAAATGAAACTAAAGGGATGAGTCGGAACGTTTCCAGTATATGGAAGTCCAAGGATCAGAGATCTTCTGTCGTGACATGGAAACCCAACCTCATTTTGTATTTTATGGCACACATCTCGATGTATGCGGGTTGTAGTGGAGCATCCAACATATACACATCTTGCATAACTGATAGGGAGTGTATATGTGGAAAAATGTATATTTTAAGCTCTGGATTGATCAAAAAGGGATGATAAGTCTGCATAGGGAAATGGAAAAAGGCCCTATGTGCAAAATAGAAACGGTGAGGAAAATATTGCTATAATAGATGCCCCCTAATGTGTGAGATCAGAGGAGTATCTATGATAGCCGAAATACATTATAAATAACCCAGAAGTGGAGTGGTAGAGAACCAGTTGGACGAACTCAATTACTCATTACATTATGTACTAACTTTTCATACATGGTTGCCAATAATACAATGCAGATCCATGTGGAAAATATACCAAACAACTGTTCATGGCCATGAATAGGAAAATACAAATGCAGTTACATGCCAAAAATTTTCATAGTCACGAACAAGGCCCAGTGAAACCAGTCTCAAAATCACTCTGAAGATATCTGTATACCATGAAGTACAATCTGATCTCCCATGATCACTGAAGTCAAATAGGTACTGGTCCAATGAAGGGGAAGCAAAAGCTCAGAAAAGCTACGACCACATAGTGATGTATTCAAGTCTTCTACACTATCTTCCAAAGGTGGAAGTCTACATCATGTGAATAAAGGAGTTGAGGTTGAACACGGTGAAACATCGTTTGATTACCAATCATTGAGGTATACCATTAACAAATGCGAGACAACCTACCAATAATGAAAGTAGGTATCAAGGCACAGAGTACATTCCTACAAGTGTGAAAAAGGAGTCTATGTAGAACACTTGACAAATCCATTGATCAGGAGATATTGATGTATTCCCATCTGTCAATGGTGAGAGAGACTGCCACTAATGACTGCAAGCCTCAAGGTACTCATAAAACTCTAGGTCCTGTATCCAGAATAAATGAGTTGAAGTCGATGGAAAGAGACCCGCTGAAAGGAGAGCATTGAGGCATCTCGCATTAGTTATCATGAGGAACAATGCAGGAGATTAATGATTTGGTGGAGTTAAGACGAAGAACATGTTCATGAACCAACGATCCTGTGTGTCTTTCGCTTGTGTCAAATGAAAGTGGTACACGAAAAATACCCTCTGAATAGAAGCCAATGATGAAAAATTGTTGACAAAGGTGAGGAAACCACCAATAAGGCTAATGGCATCCAAGACACTGCACGAATCCCAAAGTGTGAATAGATGTTTTGCTGTCGAACATAAGGGAAACCACCCAGTCAACTACTAATGATGAAGTGTCGATTGTTGGGTTCAAGGTGACCTACCAATGATGAAAGTAGGGCCAGGGTGCATGATAAGACCAAAGTATCATGTGATTTTGAGACAAACTGAGGGTATGACTGACATGCAAAGTCAATATTTCTGAGGAATGGCTGACACAGGTTGATAGACTTCCTTTAAATAAGAGCATGAGACATATGGGGGACTCCAGCAGCATAGACTCAATGATGTAACAATTAGATGCAAGAGGCATCAAGAATGTTCTCTATAGAGATTGGAAGAGTAACCAGTCGGTAGAGAAAACTCTGTAGCGAGATCAACTTCCTAAGTCCATGCTAAACCCAAAATTATGATGATACAAGGAATCAATAACTTTGTGCTCTGTTCAAAGGCGACAAGACTACTGCTAATTACAATATAGTACTCCCTTCCCACCCGTATTTTTTTTTTTTCATAACAAATGAATGCTATGATACAGAGGAGGGAACGAGTGTCAAGAGTAAGAAAAACTAGTTCTAGCAGTGGAACGTACCTATGCTTAATGAAAGGGAATGCATGCGGGAGATGGACACTCGGGGTGATGTTCCCTCCAAGGTATAGGGTGTCAAATTGTGAAGGATATAAACAAGGCTCTGCTTGGTTGAGGGTGCAAATTGCTTAGGAAACGGTTTGTAATGCAAAGCAAGAACCGGCTAAAGGCTCAATACTGCAAGCGAGGGCATGAGATGAAATCACAAATTAATGCCAAAAAATGTCCTTTTTTTATATCTTTTAGTCTACTTGGTATGAAAAAGGGGTAAACTTGTGCCAAATAGACGTCTTTTCAAATCCAATTTACGAGTGTGAAAAGGACAAGTTCACTCGACAATCATTTCTATTTTTGATAGCGAGTTGTAAAAGAGCTTAAATAAGACTCATGACCTTTCAAGTCCAACTTTAACGAGTGTGAAAGGGACAAATCACTCGAAAATCTTTTTAGTTTTTAGATGAGTCAGAAAAGAGCTTAACTGAGACTCTTTTTTTGGGAGTCCGCAGGTAATAATGCTGCATGTGCATGAATGAGAAATGAGGTTCATCATAAAGTCATTTATTGAATTGTAATGGAATCTCGGTCCTAAGGAAAAAGCTTGGCATGGACACCAAATGACAAAAGAGGTTCTAACTAGGGTACCCATGTTTGGTAAGTCTCTACCATTTATTAACGACCCTATTAATAGCAAATGGAGGGTTATGCGTCGCAATAAATGGGTTCGTACCTAAGGCATGAAAAGAGGTAGTTGAAGGATAGTGAAAAAATGCACGATGTAGTAGATACCTATCCTATATGCTAGGTTATGAATATACTTTCCTGAGGAGACGAACGACCAACTATGACATTGAAATCTGTAAGAAAATTGAGTCAAAATAGCCAAAACCAGCTTCAAAACAATTATTGAATGATTCCGTTAGGTGGAACAATAGCGTAAAACTATATCAAGTGGGTAAAAATAGCTTATAAATAGTAATAAAATAAAAAATTACTGTATCAATTTCATTTTTACCCAAATAGTGCAATTTGGACTAAAATACCTCCATGATTCAAACAATGATTGCGGGAGTGATAGGCAACAAAATCATGAACCGTCTAGATCAGGTAACTCTTCATCCCATCCTCTTCAAATTCAGTGGCTTACAATTTTGAATTAGGTTCTATTTTGTTAGTTTTTGAGGGTGCAACTTGAAGTTCTCGGTATACGTGGGTTTCTCTGAATAGGTCGCATATACAACTAGATATATGCCCATGTGTGAACCACAAGGAGCGTATATCAAACCTGAGGACAAAAGTTCTATGATGACGCTATATTCGGCCACATTATTCGTGGATGGCCCTAGGCATATGTGACCTGAAGACACCAACAGACCCTCGGGCGAGTAAATCACCCAAGCGGTGAAAGACAAGTTCCATGTATGATGACTGGCTCCATCTGTGAATCCTAGGTAGACCGAAGACTCCGTTGACATCTTCCAACCAAAAGGGAAAAATCGATAAGCAATCCAAAGACAAAAAGAAAAGTGGAAAAAAAATGTATATACACCAAATTTACATTAGTATACAAAGGGTTTTGCCTGAGCCTAGGGCTCAAGCGTAACACCTTTTCAAGTAGAGCCCATTTCTGGGCTCGATCAGTTTATTCCCTTCATAATCTTCCAACTCGTAGGCTCCTTTTTCTAGAACACGTCGCATGATATAAGGACCGTGCCACATGGGTTTAAACTTGCCTGCCCCTAGCGATTCTTTGGCTTGGTCATACAAGAGGACCAAGTCACCCTCAACATACAACTGGGGACAGACATAATTGTTGTACTGAACCTTGACATGTTTATTGTTTGCCTTGATAGTCATAAAGGCATATTGACGCTGCTCATCAAGACTCTCTAGGTGTACAAGGCGTCTCTCTAAATATGAAGTGTCGGGTAGGAGCTCGATTTCCAACTTGAGAGAAGGGATTTCTCATTCAACAGGAAGTATCGAATCCACACTATGTACTAGTTGAAAAGGGGAAAAACCGGTGTCAATCTTGACCGAGGTTTGGTATGCCCAAAGCTCGGGATATAGCATGATGTTCCAATCGAAATTACTCTGTCTAATAGTTTCTTGCAAAATGGTCTTGAGAGACTTGTTGATGACCTCTACTTGCCCATTTGCATGGGGGTAATAAGGAGATGAGTGACCATGTCTAAACCCCAGCTTGGATGCTAGTTCTACCATCATTTCATTTGAAAGTGACTTCCATGATCAGTGACAATCTCACTTGGGTTACTGAACCGCGCGATAATTTGGTTGAACATGAAGAAGGTTGCAGTCTTCCCATCGAATTTTATGGTAGGCATGGCTTCGGCCCACTTGGTAAAGTAGTCGACAACTACGATAATGTGTTGATGCCCCCTAGATGAAGTTGGGTTGCAATCGACAAAATATACCCCCCACTTGGTGAAGGGACTGACGATAATGACTGGGTGAAGATGGGCTGGGTGCGAGCTCATTTTTTGAGTGAACACCTGGTAGGGGTGACACTTCTTAACCGCTTCAGTGCAATCTTTAAATATGGTGAGCCAGAAGTAACCGGCTCGCAAGATTTTTTGTGTTGTTGCAAGCCCTGATAGATGACCACCACAAGCCCCTTTGTGGCAATCATTTAGGACTGAATCAACTTTCTCGTGAGTTAAGCAGCGACGTAAGAAACTATCTATTCCTCGATGATACAAAGTGTCACCGACGATGGTATACTTTTTGGCGTGATATCTAACACGTCGTCGATCATCTTGCGAGAGATGCTGAGCGAACTTCAAGGTTTGAAGATATAAAACAATGTCTCCATACTAGGGGTCGAACGACGAGACAAGGAAAATGTGTTCGTCTGCAAACGAATCGACATGGGGGTAAAATCATGAAGATGGGTAACACTTTCGTGACAATTGGGTCTCAAAAATTCATAGCGGTAATTTTTCGGCCGAAAAAATGTTGCTAGGAATTTTTTCGGCCGAAAATTTGCACGTCAAATTGAACGGCGCCCTGACAGCACTGTCGAAATTCATGTACAATGTTTTCAGATGAATTATTTTACTGTGATAAGAATATTTCGGCTGAAAGACTTTTCGACTGAAATGTTTATTTTTAACGGATTCCATTACAATCTAGGTTTTGGCCGAAAGATTATTTTGGCCGAAAACATGAAATTAGGACTGAAAACAAAAACCAGAGAATTGCCCCAATATTACCTGAACTTCAGAGGTTGCAGACTCCTACAAATACTGAGAATTTGGTTTCGAAAATGACATCAACATTTCCAAAATTGAATCTACTTTCAATTCCTATAATTTGTTTTCATTTTCTTTATTTTTTTCTAATTTTATTTATTTTTTTTTAAAAATCACTGCACAATATTTTCAACAGACATTATGATTCGGTGAAATGATATATCGGTATCTCTAAAAATATATAGTGAAAAATTTAGAAAAAAATATATTCATAATACTTAAATTGTTCTTTTCAAAAGGGTATATTTAAATTTTAGTTTTAAGTAAAAATTAAAATAGACAAAAGGTGTAGAAAAACGTGTGTTTAAAATCTACAATGTTTTCAACTTGGTCAACTTCAAAAAATTCTAGAAATTATAATATTCATCCATTAGATTCAAAATTATAGTCATAATAAAATAGAGTCTCTGTAGATTGTTGCAGTATACTTCATTTCTTAAAAACATAAGTTTAATAATAGATACAATGTTGTAGAAAAAAGTTACTCATTATCATTCCTTTCATGTTCAAGGAACATACTGTTAAACAACTATCAAATTGACATATCAAATCATGATAAAAAAAAATTGAAAAATAGTCATTGGAAAGATAACAAAATTACTCATAAGTTTTGTTTTTATTGTAAAGTGAAATTATAAATAAAAAAATACTTTTGTATGCCGGAAGTTAAAGAACTTGTGAAGATACAGTTTTTTTTCTCATAAAACAAGCAAAAGTGTAACCCATCTTCATGATTTTACCCATCGATAACATCCTCATCTAATCATGGAAAATTGGATATTAACTCTACAAAAACTAGTGATTTCTTGGACTTGGCTGAAGCAAAGTCGAGATCAAATTCTTGTAAGATGACAATCCATTTATTATATTTCTCGCCGATGATACACCTAGTGAGGACGTATTGAAATGGATTGACATCCGCAACCACAGTAGTCTTGCAAAGAAATATATAGTGTCGTAAATGTTGGATTGCGTGAATGGCAGCCGAAGCTAGATTTTCAACAGGGGAGTAATTAAGCTCAGAACCGACTAAATTTCGATTGATATAGTAGATGATGTGCTCATGGAGTTCATCATCCTCCTAAACTAGAACCATACCAATCGTTTCTTCAGACGCAAAAATATACAACAAGTAATCTCTACTGTAATCAGAAGATTTCAACAGAGGGGCCGATACTAAGGCTTTCTTTAGAGCGTTGAAAGATTCTTGGGCTCGCTCATCCCAGATAAACAGAGTGTCTTTCTTCAATAGGGGCATGAAACCCTTAGTGATATTGGCATAATTCACTATAAACCGACGCGAAAACTTAGCTTTCCCCTGTAAACCTTGAATTTGTCTAATCGTGCGTGGGGGAGGCAACTGAAGTATTGCCTCAATATTAAGAGAATATACCATGATCCCGGTCTCAGAAACTAGGAATCCTAAGAGACAGCTAGACTTAACGCAAAAGATGCATTTGTGAGGGTTTAACCAAATTCTATAGTAATGACATCTTTCAAAAACCAGCCGAAGGTGTGTAACATGATCCACTCTCTTGCAAGAGTGAGGAGCAATATCATCAAGGTAAGATTCAACTATGTTCTTGAGATCATGAAAATATAAAGTCATGGCGTGTTGGAAGGTTTCTCCGGCGTTTTTCAGGCCGAAAGGCATTTTCCGGTATGCAAAAGTACCCCAAGGAACTATAAATTCCGTCTTGTTTTGGTCCTCAGGTTCGATCTGGATTTGGTTATATCCTGAAAGTCCATCCATAAAGGAAAATATTTCACTTCCCACACACTCATCGAGAATCTGATCAATGAAAGGCGTGGGTAAGTTATCTTTAGGACAAGCCTTGTTCAGGTCGTGAAAGTCCATACACACATGGATGGTTCCTTGCTTTTTATTCACAAGAACGAGGTTGGATACCCATTCAGATAAGGGAACCGGGTAGATGAAGCCAACATTAAATAGCTTCTCCACCTCTGCCTTAATAGCGGGGCCCTTCCTAGGATTAACATCTCTAAGATGTTGTCGAATAGGTTTAGCATCCAAATAAGTTCTAATCTCATGTTCGACAATATGAGGGTCAATCCCTGGCATATGTTCATATGACCAAGTGAATACATCTCGAAATTCTTTGAAGAGGTTGGTGTAGATCAAAATATCTTCTAGCGAACAATCTGCACCTATATTTACGTTCTCAATATTTTCAAGGGTACGAGAGATATCGATCGGGACGGTAGGATAAATACTCGCCATATTTCCTTCAGCATAAATACCGTGCGTATCAAGTGGAACTACGACGTGACCGACTATCTCACTCAGGGTAGACCAAAAATCATTTTGCTTGATTCTTTCAAGACTTGGGAGAAAATAAGATCGATGATGCATATCATCCCAAGGTCTCTCGGAAACATTCATGGCTTCGAGGATGGCTTCGTCCGAAGGAAAAGTCTCATCTAACAAATCATGCGAACAATATAACGAGGTGGCCCATACAGGCCTAAGAACGAGATCCTCCTCATCCATCTGCGAGGTAACAGGATCAGGATCGACGAGGGAGTCAAGAATGGATTTATATGAAATCTCTGCTACCGATAGTGGCATAGCCATGCCAGCATGCGATTGATCTTCACTCAATGAAGTCAGAGAAGGTAGGGTCCATGGATCACTAAGATAGGAAGTGTGGAAAGGAATGGACCTCCTTACTGAAGCATGCCTACTAGACATGGTGTAAACGTGGTGAATCGGTGCCAAGAAGTCGAAAGTACCCATGAGGGAAGAATACATTCCGACGCCGATATTCTCAGTTGCCTACTAAGAATTGTCAATCACTGGGATCGACGATCCAACAGATGTGTTAGGACTAGAGTACGCAAAGGATAGCTAGTCGACTGTCACAATCTCCTCCTGATGAGGAAAACAAAGTGTGTGGAAGACGAACGATACGACAACGACCATAACATAGGTCCAATTGTGACCTAGTAACAAGTTGTAATCGAGAGGTACATCAACTACCTCTACTTCCACCTCTGTCATCTTCCTACCTAACTGGACCGGAAAGGCGGGGAGAATACCATGAGGGTGGAAGGAATGACTGTCAAACACATTCAACATGTTCGATGACTTGGAAAGGGTCAGAGAACTGATAGCTTTCCAACAGAACAGGGACATCATGCAAGTGGAAACACCTTCATCAATGACCGCTCACTTGATAGTATACTTGGAATACTCCACATGGATTTGGAAAGCCACATGGTAGGGTAAGCGAGGATTCACGTCCGTGACATCAAACTTGATAAATTTTGAGCCACTAGGTTCTAGAGATCCTAAGGAAGAGAGTAAGGCATTCCTCTATGATGGACACATCTGGAGTACCTCCAAAGACGACATCGCACAAGGTTTTTGACCCAGATCCTCAACAATAGAGTAGTTATGGGCGGCTCTAGCATTAGGGTTCTGGGTAGAGAGATTGAGTGCTCCTTTCGGAATACGAGGTGGTGGCTCTGGTTTCTCAATCTATAAGTTTGTCTTTGGCGGTGGAGGAGGAGCTTCTAGGCTGGTACTAGATTTTGAGGAGATATAATCTCAAGAGCGGGTGGCTATATCAATTTTTGCGTCGACCATATTGATGCAAACATGATCTCCATCTTGCGATGGTGTGTTTTGACTTCCATCGGACGCATTTATGGCATTCGAAGAGATTGAGGCTAAGTGTTGATTGTGTGGGAATGGGTTCGTCAGCACCACAGGTGATAGATTTAAAAGCCTCGCAGCCTTAGTAAGTTTGGGGCATAAGTGTGTAAGGTGGTCATCGATACAAAGTTTACAAGGAAACTTCACCTTACGTTTATCTTTCTTTCCCTCTCCAGTATTATCATTCTGTTTCCCATTATTATCTTTGTCCTTGGGTTTATTATTATTCTTCCCACCCTTACGATTATTTCGACCTTTCCTTTTATTCCCATCTGGTTTCTGGTCACCATTTGGGTTCTTCGACGATTGCACAGAATTCACATATGCCGATTGGGTGAGTTTGGAGGATCCAGACGAAGCTGGCCCTCCAGCAAACTTCGTCATTGAGTCTGTGTACTTTACATTGGCAGACCCAACAATGCCATTGGCACAAGGTCTGGGATTCTGTCTAGGATTGTGATTTGTCAGTGGTGTGTCTAGAAGAAAGTGGTATAACATCCCAGACTGAGCATATATCAAATCAAGTTGTTGGGATCTGAAGATATCTTCTTCCTCGCTGAAGACCCTGGAAGTAGCAACGTCCTTTGAAATAAGAGCGCGCAAAGACTTTAGGAACCATTCTAGAAGAAAGGTCGGGGTATAGGAGTCTTAACCAACCGCCTTCTCCTATGCCATTCCTGGATATGGTCCGAGATGTGAGTGTCGGTACCCTGGCGTAAAGTCGACAAAATTTCAAGGCTAGCATCATAATGAATGGGTACTTGAAAGTGGTTGAGAAAGGCTAGCACCAACTGATGAAAAAACCCATATGTCCCCCTAGGTATCTCAATGTACCATTATGACGTGAATCCAATGAGAGTTCACTGAAACAATCGTAATCTAATAGAATCATGATTCAAAGAATTCGATGAGCACCAAAGGTGAAAATTAGTGACGTGGTCACCAGGATCCTCACCATTCACCTTCAAACTTTGGAATGTCTGATGAAAGTTTGGTAGGGACAGGGGGGCATGTGGGATCATGACTCACTGGATCATTCATTAGTTTAGACAAATCTGGCAAATTAAGCGTGGCTAGAAAGGGAATACGGGGTTGCGACACTTAGCCCCATCCTCCCGCGAAAGATTGTGTGTTAGGAACTGCAATCCATCCAGGATTTTCGTAAGGACCAAAACCTTGTCTGGAATTAAGAGACCCTCCTCCGGGATGATTTGTAAAAGATGTATTGGGCATCATTCCAGTAGGAATTTTCTGATAAGGGTTATGAAAGTTGCCCCCAGTTGGATTAGATCCAAGCTGAGGGTGGTTAAAATTGCCCCCAATTGGTTTAGATCTAGGTTTGGGAGTTCCCAAAGTGTAATACTGACCTCCTCCAGGTGGGAACCCGGAGGATTGAAGTGGATTCGTCATGCCAAAATTATTGGTCGGAATCAACACCGAGGGGATAGGGATATAGGGAGAAACTTGTCCGCCAGCTAGGTTGTTCCATCCAACCGTAGAAGGATTGGACCCGGGGTTAAGAATAGGGACACTTCCCACATTAGGATTTTCTTGGGGTATATGAGAACCACCAAATGGGAAAGGATTGTAAGGATGTCTAGTGCCCCCAAGTCTAAATCTAGCATTAGAGCTAGCAGCTAGGATGGCAGTCGAAAACTGCGAAGTGAAGTTAGGAATACCATAAGAAAATGGACTAGAATCCATAGGGATGGTCTGAACATTGTAACTCCGTGAGTGACCGAAACCCCCAAAAGGGTTTGATGCAAGAGATGAAGCATTAACTACAGGCCAAGCCATAGTACCGGTATAAGCCTCCAGTACTTCAACTATAGTGGCTGCAGGTGTTGAAGGGGTGCCATTAATTATAGTGGGTATGGGATTTGAATAACTCCTAGTGTTCTGAATACTAGACTCGGTACTCATCATTGTGGAACCACAAGTCTGAAAAGTGGACGTGTGTGTACCACTCCTGATAACTCTATGCCTTTTAGAAGGCAAGAACTTGAAAACCGGTGGTAATTGTAACAACCGACGGGACCTGCGAGGAAGCTGGTTTGACTCCATGATGGATTATGAATCTCCAACGAATAAAAATATATCCTAAGGGAAACTAGTAGTCAAAGAGCATACCAAAAAGTCATACGAACAATATGCATGCAAACGGGCTAAAGTGGCTGAGTGGCCTCCCTTGCTAAAGAAGGTATATCTCATCCAAGAGGGACATGAGACTCCCTGCTAAAGTTTGGAGGTAACACAATCAATTATAAGGGCCCTCGTAGGCTTAAAAACCAGTCGGTCAGATCCCCCCAGAGAGGTAATCCTCCATAAAGGTTGTGTGTTGTCTGACCCCTATCTGGCTCAAGATACAAGCAGAATAACCCCTGCAAGTAACCTATGAGATACCTAATTCAAGCAACTAATCAACCACTGTATAACCGATGCAGAGGTGAGTAGTCGTAAGTCTGGATCACCATATGGGAAGGGTAGCAAAGCCCGAAACCTTGAAAGCACTGCCTCTCACAAAGGTATGGGTACTAGCAAGATCCCCAAATACGAATAAATCCGTAGAAATATCTCTGACGCTAGGTGAGTATCCAAGGGTTATCCCTTCAACTAACTTTGTGCGACCTCGTGATTAACTCCGGTGTGAGCAGAGCCTCCTGATATTACCAATTATACAATAGAATTCTCTTCTCCATGTCTCAGACACATATGTTGATTTAATTTCCTTGGAGAAGTTTACTCACAAAATCCTATTCCAAGGCACTAAATCCTAGGCTAGTTTGTGCACCCTAAAAATAAAATCGTGACTAATCAATTTCAGTTTATAGCGTAAATTTGATTGGCTGTGGTTACTCAAAAAGGTATGGAAGTGAAACTCATGGTGTTATGACTCTGCAAGAAAATAAATATGGATATAATGCAAACTCTATCTTTAACTTTTCAATGAATGATATGCTAATAAGAAAAGTGCAGTCTTCAATTTCAACTCTGCAATTCAGAAGTAAAATGCAATCTTTCACTAAATGTGCTAAGCTAATGATAAAGATTCCAAGACGGAAATGCCAACCAATGAAAAATGCCTATTTTTTGTATTTTCAATATACTAAAAAAGAGAATGCATGGACTGATGAGCAACCTAATATATAAATTCTACTGTGTATAAAAGAAATAACTCGAGCAAAATACCAAGAAACCAAGAAAACAACCCAGATAACAAGGACAAATAAAAAATGGAAAACAAAGAGAAAGTCTCCACCCAAAAATTCAACTCCAAATAGGTTTCTTGTCATCCCAGATAATCTCAACAGGAACTATAGAGACCTAAGAAGACTCAACAATCTTCAAATCCCACCCAACAATCACTAAACCAAGAAAACAAGAAAGGGGAAGTGGTATACACAACTATTCAAGAGAACAGAGCGTATATACGCTTCTTGCAGTGAGACAATAAGAATGTATATGTGAATGTCAAGGAAAAAAGGGCATATATGCTTTAAAACAAGGCCATGCAAGGGGAAAAAGCTGAAAACTCAGACCCAGAGTGAACAAGACATGTCAAGCAGTGATACGACAAGAAATACAAAGGAAAAAGAGCAATGTAAGAAGAAAAAGTACTTCAACCCTTAGAAGGAAGATATCTCCCTAGTGAAGTCGCCATTTTTGTTACAAGGGAAAAACTCTCTATGACCAAGGGTAAACCACAACAGACAGGTATGACTGTAGAAGTCAACTCAATTCCAACATATGTTATATAGACTAATGTGCAATATAATAAAGAGGCCTACCTTGATCCAATATTTGATGATGTTCCACCGTTGAGCACTTTGACACAAAGCTTTATACCTGCAAAGAGTTCTTAACAAACAAGCAGAGAAAGTACGTAGTGATGATACAAAATGGGTTAGCACATCAGATAGCATAATCCATTAATAAACATTACAAACATGCCCATGTATAATAATCATATATTTGCAAGATACAAATAGGACGAGAAAGGAGTATTTCTACTAATAATTGATCAGCAAAAGTGACAACATTACAGACTTCAGTGTCGGCATGGTTCGAAACCAAGAAACCAAGTTCCTTCCAACTGGGTCTCCACCACTTCAATCCTCCACCAAAGGCAAGCTCTTAGGAAAGAGGCAATGAGGTCCTCTCAGCAATAGGGAAAGATCTTGGGGGTTGAACACTGTGTTCAGACTTGAGGGACAAAGGGATGCAGACTCAATATGAAGTAATTTCTCCAGAGTAACTTTTCTCTCAAAGTTGAATGCTTTCTCCTCTTTTCCATAGCTCGAAATTGTGCTCTTATATCCTTCAGAATGCAATTGAAGGGCCGATTTATAATATTTCCAGTATATGGAAGGCCAAGGATCATAGATCTTCTGTCATGACATGGAAACCCGACCTCATTTTGTATTTTCTAGCACAAATCTCGATGTACGTGGGCTATACTGGAGAAGCCAGCGTATACGCATCTTGCATAACTGATAGGGAGCGTATATGTGGAAAAAATTATATTTTTAGCTCTGGATTCATAAAAAATGGATGATAAGTCTGCATAGGGAAATCGAAAAAGGCCCTCTGTGCAAGATCACAATGGTGAGGAAAATATTGCTATAACAAGGATGCTCCCAAGAAATAAATATATATAAGTTCTCAAGTGGGAGATCTAAGTCTAAGGGTATATCTAAATCTCCTAGAAATTTTGTAAAGGTATGTTGGAGATGTTGAAAACAAGGGAACTACAAGAAGCAGTGTAGATCCAAAGTTGAGAAAAACAAGGGATCTGAAGAATCTCCTTCTACAAAAGAAAATACCTCCAAGGAAGGAGGGAATGTGTACTTGGCTTCTTCAAGCACACATGCAGATCATGAGGCATGGTTGGTTGACTTAGGTGCATCCTTTCATATGACTCCCCATAGGGAGTGGTTCTGTGAATATGAAAGGTATGATGGAGGTAGGGTTTATTTATGTGATGATTCGACAACCACAATCATAGGACTAGGAAAATTCAAGTTGACACTCATAGATGGAAGGATTAGAACAGTTCCTGGTGTTCTTCACATCCTAGCTTTGTCCATAAATTTGATTTCTATAAGAAAAATGGATGATGCACGTGTAAAAACAATATTTGAAAAGGAAACCTGGAGGATAGTTTGAGAAACAATGGTGTTGTTGAAGGGAGTTCAATTTGGAACTCTATATAAGATGCAAGGAAGAACTATTAGTGATGGGTGTAATATTTCCATTGTTCATGATATTGGAGTTGAAGAAGAAAGAAATCCTATAGTCTTTGGAGAAAATGTTATGTTGTGGCATCAAAGACTGGGGCATATCAGAGATAAGGGTCTTCGTCTACTAAACGATAAAGGTATGTTTGAAGATATGTCTAACTGATCTCTGTATTTTGATTTTTGTGAACATTGTTTATATGGGAAGAAGAATTGAGTAAGATTCCCCTCTAGTGCAACGAGGGCAGAAGGAATTTTACAGTGAGTTCGTAATGATATTTTTGGACCTCTGTCAGTCCCATCATTGGGAAAATCTATGTACTATGTCGCATTTATAGATGAATTCTTGAGGAATACTTGGATGTATTTCCTCAGGAAGAAATCTGAAGTCTTTGACAGGTTTAAAGAGTTTACGTCTCTTGTTGAGAATCAAACAGAGAAAATAATTAAGGTGTTGAGGACATATAATGGCGAAGAATTCTGCGGGAATGAATTTGAAGTATTTTTTAAGAAGTGTGGTATAGCAAGACAAAATACTACTCCATATACTCCTCAATAGAATGGAGTTGCAGAAAGGATCAACATGACACTGATGGAAAAAACAAGGTGCATACTAAGTGGTGCTGGGTTAGGGAAAGAATTATGGGAAGAGGAAGTGGGTATTGCATGTTACCTGGTCAACATATCACCCTCATCGGAACTGAATGACAAGACTCCACAATAGGTATGGAGTGGTAAGAAACCTTCTCTCACACATCTCAAGGTATTTGGTTGTGATGCATATGTTCATGTTCCAAAGGAAAACATGAGTAATCTAGATAAGAAGGTTGAAAAGTGTATCTTTATGGGATATAAAGATGGTCTCAAAGGTTATAAGCTTTGGAACCCAGAAACTAAGAAGGTAGTGTATAGTTGATATGTGACATTTAGAGAAATGAAGGATATTGTTAAATAGGAAGTCCTACCAAGTAATGAAGAACTAGAGAAAATAGAGTTTGATTTAAAGGATGATGAATCAGACTCTACAGAAGAACAAGAATCAGAAGAAGAAAATCTTCATACTCTAGTATTGAGGAGATCGGTTCAATAAATAAGG
>SNQJ01S0026663.1:89903-108172 GCA_010110895.2 Picea sitchensis | reverse complement strand
AATAATTTATTTATTTTTAAATTAAAAAATGAAATTTAATAATAATAAATTAATATCAAATATAATTTTTTTATATAATAATTTATATGTACATGATAATGATTAACCTAATTGGTCTCTCAAATCTTAAAAGGGTAAGGGATCACTTGCAATTATTTAGAATTTTGTTTCTATGCTCAAAAAGCATTAAGAGAAGCTTTCCAAGATCATTTTAGTTTTGTTGAGTTAAAATGTTAGGAAGGTTGGTAGTGTGAAAAATATTTTGAAATTGAGATCTAATCTGGGTATAGGCTAGGCAATTTAAGAGAAATTTATTTTCATCTTCAACCTTCTTAGTGTCACAAAGGTGACACACTCTTTCATCCCATGGTGTTTTAGGAATTGAGATCTAGAGTTCGATGAGAAAAATAATACTAATCCAATGAATTTGCAAGTAATCAAAGAAGAGAGATATAGAGAAGAATTTATTCCACAAAAATGAATGTACTCACAATATATTCGAAATTACAAAGAGATCAATCCAATATGTAGAGAGGAATCAATGTTATCACTAATAATAGCAATTGCCACTAAAAGTAGTGTAAAAATAGCTAAAGCACATGCCTAAACCTATAAAATAGTTAACCCACACCTAACATGAGTACGATAGGCTGAAAAGTGCGATTTATCGATAACTGACATTCAAAACATGCAAGTTTACTAAAGAAAGGGGGAAATTCCCTAAAATCAAGGAAAACTCCCTAAAATCAAGGAAGGTGTCTCCTACCCTCTCTAGAAAGTCGAATCAAGTGAGGAAAAATGTAGTGGGATGCATTAACCAACGTCTAGGTGCCTAAGACAAGTGATACACCAAGGGAAGTTAGGATTATGCTCTAACATCCCCCTTAAGCCGAACTGTAGTGACATTATAAGAAAAGGTGATTCTCGGCTATGAGGCCATTTTAGGTACTCAATACAATAATGAATTCCTCATAAAACAAGGAAAGAGGGAAAACCTCATGTGAACCCCCCCCAAAAAAGAGGACATAAAAAATGCTAAGTAAACTATGAGAGTCTACCCAAATGTCTCTACCACAACCAAAAGATCCCACAAATCAGATAATTTCTTCTTAGTGAAGGATTTGGTGAAGATGTTTACAACCTGCTGCTTAGTGGGGCAGTACTACAGTAAAATCACTCGATCATGAACATACCCTTGTGGTTGATCCATATATATCTCCTCCTTCATATCTCCGTGAAGAAAAGAACTCTTCACATCCATGTGATGGACTTCTTAGTGTTGAGAAGCCACAATGGCCAAAACTAGCTTGATGGAGTCCATTTTTGCAAATGGTGCAAAAGTCTCAGTATAATCAATGTCATGTACTTGAGAGTAACCTTTAACAACAATACAAGATTTATACTTACTGATCTCACCATTTGCAGCCATCTTTGTCTGAAATATCCATATGCATCAAACAAGCTTTCTTCCTTTTGGAAGTGGAATCGAATCCCAAGTTTGGTTCTGCATGAGAGCATTGTACTCCTCATCCATAACATCTTCCCATAAGGGGTTTCCCATTGTCTTTGTATATGATTGTGGATATGTTGCAAGTGAAATATATAAATGTATGTGCAACAAATTCTATGTGGAATCTAAGGTAGTGGGAGCCTAAAAAAACTGTGATCTAGTCCTCCTCAGATTCATTGGATTGCCGACTAGTTTACCGACATCATGCAAAGTCTTTTTGGCCTAGAATGGTAGGGGATCCGAAGCAGCCATGACCTTCTCATAAACCTATAAATATGATCCAAATACCTTCTCATCATCATTATATGAAGTTATTGAATGATCATCAAACCCCTCTTCAACTGTTTCATCCAAAAAATCCTCGACAGGTTGATCTGAAATTGCATGTAGTGGACCCTCTTCGAACTTCACACTTCGCTCAATGAAAAGTGAATCAGTAGAATTTTGTAGCATCCTATAAACTTTGACATCCTCAGGGTATCTAACAAATATGAATTCAACATTATGAGGCTCTAGTTCCCTTTGCTTATCAGATGGAATATGGGCCCATGCACGACAACCAAAAAATACGAAATGAGATACTTTTGGTTTCTTACTGCACCAAGATTCGAAACGAGTGATTCCCTACAGTGGTTTGTGAGGAACATGGTTCTGAATGTATGCTGCACAATTTATGGCTTCAACCCATACCTTCAAAGCCAATGATTTTGACTGCAGCATGTAATTTTCCATCTCTTTCAGTATCTAGTTCTTTCTCTCGACAACATCATTCTGTTGCGATGTGTAAGGAACTATATGTTGGATCTCAATGCCCACTTCAGAAAAATGTTTCTGCATATATATGTTAACATACTCATAAGGATCTTAATCCTTCCCTTACATTGATTCTCAACGAGTGCTTTAAATTCTTTAAAATGTTGAAAAACTCAAGATTTCAATGTCAAAAAATATACCCATGTGAGGCGAGAGTAGTTGTTGATAAACGTGAGTACATACTGATATTTTCTGATTAAGGGCTTGGGGAAGGGTCCCATGACATCACTATGAATCAGATGAAGAGGTGAGGATTCCGTCCATGCTTTTCCTTTTTCAATTCTTTTCTCGGGATGCTTACCAAGAATGCATCCCTGATAGATCCCATTGGAAAATTTGATTCGAGGAAAAACGGTTACGATGTTTTCTTTGTTGAGTTGATGCAAGTAATTGTAATTAAGATGCCCAAATATCTCATTCCATAACCTTCTCTCTTCATTAGTATGAGTAAAAAATTATGTACATACATATTTGGGAATGAAATGAGAGAAGAAATACAACCGAGAGTGATGATCGTCAACACCATGGGCTTCCTAGGACCCTGTTTTTAAGTCTGAAATCTACACTGAATCCAAATAGAATTCAACATTTTTTCCGTAACCTGAATGAGTGATTTGATATATGGAAAAACATTTCATGGAAAACAATGGGACATGCATAACATTATCAAAATATCCCCCTTCCAAAGAAACTATGCATTTACCACATACCTCAACCGATGTGTCGTCTCCCATGAGAATATAAGGTCTTGTGCACTCTTCGATGGATGCGAATGATTTTTTCTTTGCAGCCATATGATTTGAATCACTTGAATCAAGGACCCAAGTGTATGGGGAGGATGTGACAGCCATCAAAGCATTACCATCATGAGCTTTTCCTCTTCCTTCGATCGATTTTTCTTCATCCTTCTTCCTTGCATTTGTCAGGACCATGAGATTGTGTTACTGTAGCATATTTTCCATCTCATCTATAGTTTTCCTCATACAAGAATCTTCAGGATGATAACGTTTTTGAAAATATTGCATTCATATATTTCCTTTTTCTTCTTCCCTTCGTGATATGAAGAAGATTCATCCGCCAGTTTCGAGAACTTTTCCTTTCTAGCCTCGGGGTTTTTTCCTTTTCCTTTTTCCGATATTTGAAATTCAGTTTTATTGCTTCATTTTCTGCAAGAGAATGATCTACATAACCCTTTATGGATCCCATGGAAACTAATTTTCCCTTATCTTGAGTTATTTCTTCAATAAAATCATCTAAAGAGGGAATTTTCCACTTTGAGGTTGTTAATTTTGAAGAATGAAACGAGGAAACAAAAACTGAATAATCGGGACCTAGTTTTGAGAAAATGGAAAGGATGAGTTGCTCATATTTTTTCACTACTTTGCAATATTTAATATGAACTAAAAGATATTTAAATTTTGTAAAATACTCTTGCAAATAATCAAAATTTGACTAATTCAAACCTATGAGCTCATTCTCCAAACTGCAGGCTCAAAGTTCATCCTGTGTACTGAACAATTGTTCCAACTTGGTCTAGACCTCATTTGGGGATGATGCGGTGTCGACATAGAACATCAAGTATATTGATATGGAGAGACATATAATCCCAAAGGATTCATCCTATCTATTGAAATACTTTTCCTTCTCCACAACATTCGTTGGCTCAACTTCTGTACCCATTGTTATCCGATAGATACCTTTGGTTCGGAGAGAAAGGTTGTTTTCTGCTTTCCATTCAAAGTAGTTGAATGGAGTTAGGACAACATGCTTGGGTTGAAGGTGTTGATACATTGATTTTTTCTACCTCCTTTGATGATCTTTCACCTGCAAATAAAACTATTATACTTCTCCCTCAGATTCCCTAAGGCTCTGATACCATGTAAAATTCTGAGACCCGAGAGATCTAGAATTTGATGAGAAAATTAATACTAATCCAATGAATTTGAAAGTAAACAAATAAGAGAGAGATATATAGGAATTTACTCCACAAGAATGAATGTATTCACAATATATTTGAAATTATAAAGAGATCAATCCAATATGTAGAGAGGAATTGATCTTGTGACTAAAAGTAGCAACTACCACTAAAAGTAGTGTAAAAATAGCTAAAGCACATTCCTAAAAATATAAAATAGTTAACCCACACCTAACATGAGTATGATAGGTTGAAAAGTGTGAGTTATCAATAACTGACATGCAAAACATGCAAGTTTACTAAAGAAAAGGGGTAAATTCCTAAAATCAAGGGACAATTTCCTTAATTTAAGGAGGAAATGCGCTCCCCTTCCTTTAGGTGTTTAAACTATACATGGAGGTTGGAAAGGATTTATTAAGTGGAGTTCTAACTAAATAAATCAAAGCTAACTCCCTAAACTTAAGGAAAACTCCCAAAAATCAAGGAAGGTGTCTCCTACCCTCTTTAGAAAGTCAAATCAAGTGAGTAAAAATGCACTGGGGTGCATTAACCAAGGTCTAGGTGCATAAGACAAGTAATACACCAAGGGAAGTTAGGATTATTCTCTAACAAATGGCCAATTTCACTATGAAGCTCATGATAATTTATTCTTATCCTGGTAATGTTTTTTTTTTCTTTACACTTGTCAAAACAGAGAAATACTTTTTATCTTCTAGATTAGGGTTGATTACATCCTTATAATACCTTAATTTTTTCTTCATCTAACTCTTTATCACACCGTATTTTCTCCTTAAATTTTTATTTGATGATATTTTTAATAGTATCCTTATACTGCAAAATGGTGTCTTCCATGATTCCTCAATAGCTTAGCCAAGAATAAGCATATTTATGCCATCCTTGCTTGAGTCGATGGTGGTTATGACTGAATGTTGAAGAAATTTTAGGAATCCTCTTGTCTTCCATGTTTCTTAACTTGTTCTTATACATTATCTCAGTGTTGTTTACTTGGTCTTTGATCCCTTAGTCATTTTCAGAATACTTTTAAGTGTGATTCTTTGTTTTTTTGGTGTTTTTATTTGAGTAGATAGTTTCTTCTTCTTTTGGTCTCTTATCGACTGCTGAGAGTGTCTTTGGTTGTCTTCTTTTGCTTCCTCTTTTCCAAATTCATGGTAGTGAAATCATTTTTCATTGTTAGTTAAAACAAGAAGCATTAGACGGATTGTTCAATTTACATTTACAATAAAAAAGATACTTGAATCCATTTGTTTTGAATATTGGAAAGGTTTTCTTCATAATTTGGAATTGGTTAGAATTATAGTTGAGAATGAAATTGTATGAAATTTTTCATTCTTAAGCATTTTCTAGCGAAAGAAACTAAACTCTTTTGCTTTAGATAGTTAGAAGTTCATTGAAAAGAAAATTTCCATCTCATTATTTTTATCTTTCTTGGATTCGAGTATCAAACATCATCAGTTTCACTTTCATTCACCTTTGTGTAATGAACAACCATTAAAATCAATCTAGAAACTTTTTATTTTTATGATCTTTACACCAACAATAGACTACGACCAGAGCTTTGGAATAGTTTGTGAGAATAACTCTCCAAAGCATTCAATACAAACTTAGAATCTTGTGATAGGCAGAGTAAATCCAATTTTCATATAAGAATAGCTGGGATTCATCGTCTCACACAGGGGTTATGCATGAGGTCGTGTTGAGGAGAGAAATAGAGATTATCCCTTTAAGGCTTAACCATTTGTAGTAGTCAGATCGTATATTGGGGGTTCTTCTTGAGGTTCAACTATCTTCATTTGGTCTTGGAGCTTCATGAATTCTGAATCCGTTGGAGGTCCTCTAGAGTTTACCGGTCCACTTGTCCTCAATTCTCTTGAAGTATTTCGGATTTGATATCCTGCACATACGTTCAGACTCGACAATTGATTGTACCCTCCCACAAGATGACTACGAGTTGGTATCCTTAGTATCCACAATATTTAGGGTCCTTACATGAATATTTAGGGTCCTTACATGAGGTGATGGTGAATGGAAGTCTTCATTGTACCTAGAAAAAACATTGGTCAAACTCACTCGGGCTCCTTGGAGGGTAACCCACAAGTAAAACTGTGAGGAAGATTGCACCAAGGCGTAAGTTTGTTAAGCAAGTCGCCAACATAAATGATCCACCCGCTCATATCCTATCCCCTTCTTAATTTCATCACATGATGTTGGATTTCATCACCAACTAGTATGATCATAGAGAGAAGGCATTGTTTGCTTGTTGGTTTTCTATATTTTTTAGGGAGTGATATTTTTTTACTTTAATTGTCTTTCAAAATTGAGATTGTAGATGATAAAGGTCTTCACAGATCATGTAGGATGCAAGGATTTCCTCTAGAAGGATATGAACCTTTACCTTCTAACTCACATGAAGACATTTATCATGAAGAGGTTCAGAATCATTCAGAGGCTGGGAGTGTTGCTACTCCTTTTTTAGCAAACCTCGAGAGAGACTTAGTTACGGTTGAGGAAGGTTCCACTCTTCCTGTCAATGCATCTTTGCAATTTCCTCTCGATCCACTTCTAATTCATTTGGACTCCTCAGGTAATGTTATGGAAGAAGATTACCCTCACCTGCCATCAAGGCCATATATTGAGTCAAATATGGAACCCACACAACCAAATTTTAACGACAAATACACTACCCCTGTTCGTTCTTCGGAAATGGTAAATTCACATAAAAAACTTGTTTTCTCTATATGGAGATCTCCATTGAGACGAGACCTTTATGAAAATTATAAATTTATCCAACCACCTTTTGACCCTTCTTATTACCCTTCCACAACTAGTGCAGAGGAAGGATCATCAAGTCATCCCATTATCTGTCTCCTCAAACCAATATTTAATATTTCTACCACTTCAGGACAAATTCAAAGTGACACAGGCATCGTGTTACCGAGTTAGTTGAAAAGTACCTTGATGGCTACCCCTCATATTCCTCTTCAAGCTACCATATCATATACTCCACAGAACCATATTAGGACACATTTGCATCACGAAATGAAGAACCCTGCCACACACGCAAACTCAACTGGGGGCAAACCCTTGATTAGAAGACACCTCCCTACCAAGGGACAACCATCCTTACACACACCCATGTCGACTGTGGGGAAACACCCTTTCATTCGTCAAACCCTAGTTGTTACCTGATCTATGGTAGGGGGACAACCTTATTTCATGGGAAACCCCCCACAATCTTGGGGACCACCCCAAGAAGTTATTTTTCATCAACCATATCATGGAGGGCCATCAAAATCTAACCCACAAGGAGGAATACCAAATACCAATCCTTCTAGATTACATTTTGGACAACCTTTCTCAGGGGTCTTGAATGCCACTTGGGGTCTTAAAGGTAAAAAATATTATCTTACCTAAGGGCCAAATCCTTACCCTCCTCAAGGAAAACCTAGTTAACCTCATCAATGGAAAACTAGTTATCCACCTCAAGCTAATCAAGAAAACTATCTTCCCATGGGTTACGCTGGTTATCCTCCCCAAGGCCAAATGGGTTTCTCTTCTCCTTTCATGAACATTCCTCAACATATGAATCCTACCTTTGCTGGTCAACAACAACAGTACATGGGAGGGCCTACTGGCTACAACTATCCACCTCAAGTAGTTTATAGCCCTACTAGTGACCCCATGCCACACCAGTATCATCCTCAGGTCAATCGAAAACTACCGTTCTTAGCCACTCTAGATATACTAGATCTATCAATATTGAAAAATGATCCCATATTACATTCTCCTTTTTGCCCAGTTATTCTTGCTAAATTACCTTTTGATATCCTAAAATTTGACGGTAAACCTAGTGAAGACCCTAATAACCATGTTATGACTTTTCATCTACATGGTGTTCATCAAATTCACTAATGTATGATTCTATCTGGTTACGTATTTTTTAGCATACACTTACAAGTTCAATAGCCAAATGGTACATTGAACTACAACTTGACACTTTTCAATATTTCAATTCCCTCACCATGGATTTTCTCATGCACTTTCAATTACCCATCCATTACAAGACTGGTATAGAACTCTTGACCTCCATTCATCAAACCAACTCCATACATATATATGACAGTTGAGCAAAGTAACCATTCCTGACAAATTACTGGTTGAATGGTTCACTAAATCTCTTTTACCTATGATTTCTCGTGATGTAGCCATGGATGGTTTTATTACTGAAGAGGAAGCTATTGCTCATGCCCAGTATCTAGACTTGGTTTATTCCCAATCCGATACTTTGTATGAATTGATTCTGAATGCTTCTCGTACGTCAACCGATCCATCAAAATCATCCTCCACAACTCACGCATATGGAGTTATTGGTTCCTTCAAAACCCAAACCAGCTCGCAGTCGACAGTCACAGATAATCTCTCAGTTACTTCCCCCCAAAACGGGTTGACTTCACTCTCACCAATATCCACCCCTAATCAAGTATCTAAGGTGAATCCAGTTCAATCTTAATCTCCACAACAGTCAGGGGGGAAGAAGAAAATGAAGAATAAACCAAAGAAAAAAAATAGTCCAACTAAAAATGCAAAAACACAAGCACAACCACCTGCTACTGAGAAACGACCACAGTGAAAACCAAAATTTCCATGTCTTATTTGTGGTGACGATTACTACACATGAGATTGTCCTCATCAAGATGAACTTGGAAAACTTTTTAAAGGAAATTCCCAACCCGCTATGTTGACATAGCCTTTTCCACAACAACAATCATTGGTTGTGCAAGCTCCTGCACCTCCGATAGGAGGCAATCCAAATCATCCTCATAGTGAGTAAGATTCATCAAGTACATACATTTACATGTTTAATGGGATAGATTTGACCACTCGTACTACGACATATGACACACCTCCGGCTAAAAATGATAAGGGAAAAGTAACTAATAGTACTACATCAGATCAAACGTCCACCACAATTACTCCTCCATATTGGACACTACATATTTAGAAACCTACCTTTGACTCTATATTACGTCCGCCCAAGAGTACAATTCGAAAGTCGACTTTCAATACTTATTCACATGTTGCTCAAAACTACAACATCGTTGAAGATTTGGCCCAAGCATCGTGTTCTATGTTAGCTCTCGAAGTTCTACAACATTTCCCTAGTCAACGTAGGAATCTCTTGGAAGCCATCAGAGAAATAGCTCCTGAGTCATCTAATAATATCATGTTTAACCTGGATAATTTCAAATCACGTCTCTCTCACCAACTTGCTTTCTAGGTCAATGTCGTTGTCCATAATCAACATATTCATTGCATAATCTGGGATGAGGGAGCTTCCACATGTGTCATGTATTTGTCTTGTTGGAAAGGCCTCAAATCGTTTGGTATTAATCAAGCTCTCACCATTTTATGAGCATTCTATGGGAGAGGTTTCCGTCCTCATGGAATATTATATTCCTTAGTCGTTCAATTGGGAGGAAAAACTATTTCAGTAGATGTTGAAGTAGTTGATTCTCCCCTCGATTACAACTTGTTGCTAGGAAGAAGTTGGTTTTATGCTATGACTATCGTCGCTTCATCTATATTTTGATTTGTCCAATTTCTCCATTAAGGTAAAATTATGACTATCGATCAGTTAGATTACTACACCCCTGACGCTCACACTCAAATGACCAACAACATTCCTTTTATGGGATATTCTAAGATCACTTATGAAAGTGTTGGAGTAGGTCTCTTGAAAGACTCTTCCCTTATGGGTACCTTTTCTGTACCTCTTCCTCCCATTACGCAACATATCACAACAATCAATATGATATTGAATATGGCACATCAATCCTAGGTAGCATCTGATCCATGGATTGTGCCTAGTCCTTTAGAATTTTATGCACTAGGTGACACCATGTCACTTAGTCCCGCCGAGGCTAAATACAATGCCATCCAATTTTCCTCTCCTTCACTAGATGACCAACATTTGATGGTGTCCACAAATTACTCATTACCATCCTAGTTAGAGTCCCTATCCTCTACTTTCAATTACATCCTATAGATTTTTCCATCCGATGAATCTATTATGGAAATTCTTAATATCAAGGAGGAACCATGGGATGACAATCACCATCGTTCATCATTTATTCCGAGTTTGGATGACATTGAGAAAGATATATCCTCTATATTTCCTAGCGACATCGTCGACTGTCCCTAATATCCAATACTCACTCAGGATACCATCTCCAAGGGGAATTTGGGAAACATATATTCTATGATTATTGTGGACATATCAATTAAAGAAGGTATTGGGGAAAACATTTAGCTAAGCGCCAATTGTTCAACTGAAGAGATTGAAACTTACACCGCCTTGTTCAAGGAATTCTGTGATATATTCTCTTGGATTTATGAATAAATTCAAGGTGTCTATCCATCGATCATTGTGCATGAAATCAAGACTTACCCAGGAGTTAAACCTGTAAGATAGAAGCTTTGCCCGGTTCATCCTAATAAATTCGCGGCCATAAAGGTAGAAGTAGAAAAACTGTTAAAGTCTGGTTTTATTTATCCTGTCCCTCTGACCGAATGGGTTTCCAACATCATTCTAGTTGCCAAGAAACAAGGAACAATTCATGTTTCTATCAATTATCAGGATCTTAATAAGGATTGTCCCAAGGATAATTACCATACACCCTTTATCGACCAAATTATCGATAATTGTGCCCAAAGAATCATTTTCTCCTTTATGGATGGATTTTCTGGATATAACTAGATTGACATTCTACCAGCTGATCAACATAAAACAACCTTCATCTACCCTTGGGGGACTTTCGCTTATCAAAAATTACCTTTTTCCTTAAAAATGTTGGAGCTATTTTTCAACAGGCCATGTCGTATGCATTCCACGATATCAAACATATTGTTGAACCTTACCTCCATGACTTTCTCACTCATTCGTCTCAACGAAGAGAGCACATTGGTCACATACGAGCCATATTTGTTCGAAGTTGGTTTTACCATATCCATTTGGACCCCCACAAACGCATTTTCGTTGTTGAATTAGAATGCCTCCTCAGCTTCGTAGTCTCTAAAGATGGGAATAGGGTGGATCCCTTAAAATTCAAAGGCATTCTAGCTTTACCTCCTCCCAACAACCTCACTCAACTGCAAATTTTACAAGGGAAGGAAAAATTTCTTCGTCGTTTCATTTGCAATTACTCCAAAATCACTAAAGGATTTATGAGATTGTTGTAAAAATATACCCCTTTCATCTAGGATGAAACTTCTCAACACTCATTCGATTCCCTTAAGCATGCCTTAAAGAACACACCTCTTTTACACCCACAGGATTATGCGAAAGACTATATCCTTTATTTGGCTGCCTCTACTTCCATTATTTCTATGTTTTTAGTACAAGAGGATAATGGTGATGCCGAACATGTGATCTACTATTTGAGTAAGAGTCTATCTGGTCCCAAGATCTGATATTCGCATGTCGAAAAGTTGTCTCTGGCAGCAGTTATTGTCATCCAAATATTTCACCATTACATTATGTTACGCACTACCATGGTCATCCCAGACTCGAACCCCATGTACCATATCTTGAATTTTCAAGTACTTGGGGTAAAATATTCCAAATGGATTGTTATTGACCTAAAAATTGATCTCGAATTTTCCAAATCAAAAGCTAAGAAATTTTTGTTTTTTGTGGAATTAATTTGTGATCTTACATATACTAATGAGGATACCGAGCCCAATGATTCTCTTCCTAATGATTCCTTGATCCTCATTAATATGTTTGATCCTTGGTACGAAGATATTCTTATCTATTTCCAAACCCAATGTTTTTGGTCGGGCATTTCACGTGACGAGCGACGTCGCATTCGACACCGCTCAAAATGACACCTCATCATTGGCGACACATTGTACCATCATGGGATTGATACTTTCCTACAAAATTTAATAATCCATTACTAATTTGAACAATTTTTAAATGACTGTCACCTTGGAGCTTGTGGCGGTCATCTTTCTAGGATGGATACAACCCAAAAAATCCTACGTGCCAGTTATTTTTGGCCTTCTATATTCAAATATTGCATTAAGGACGTTAAACAATTCCCACCCTGTCAAATATTTCATAAGAAAACATGTACCCACCCCTCTCCACTGCATCCCATTGTCGTTTTTGACCCCTTTTCAAAATGGGGCATCGATTTTATGCAATGTAAGCCTACCTTAGCCAGGGGGCACAATTATATCATTGTTTCCATTGATTACTTCACTAAATGGGTTGAGGCTATGCCTACATTCCTTAGCTATGGTCACACTACAACAATATTTGTGTTTAACCACATCATCACTCGATTCAGTGTATCACAAGCTATTATAACTGATCATGGATCACATTTCCAAAACCATATGATGAGTGAATTGCGCACCAAGATCGATTTTCTCCATTAAAAATCATCCCCCTACTATCCTCAGGAAAATGGAAAATTTGAAGACATCAACAAAGTCCTGGAGACCATGCTTCAATGCATGGCGGGAACAAAAAACACCTCTTGTCACTTCCATCTCTTCTCTGCACTATGGGCCTATCGAAGTTCAAAGAAAACTGTAATTAGATTCACACCATTCCAGTTGGTATATGGAATAGAAGCAGTGTTACCAATAAAATGTGATATCCCTTCATTGAAACTTACCGTATAACTCCTACCTCACACTTTTGCTGAAGAGGAACGATTCCTATATTTAACCAAGTTAGACGAAACTTGTCACGATGTTTCTCTCATCAACGAGACATATAAAAAATGCATGAAAAAGCAATATGAGAAATCTGTGTGACCCCGTACTTTTGTAGAAGGAGATTTAGTCCTAGTATATGATCAAGATCATGATAAACTGGGGGAAGGAAAGTTATAACCCATGTGGCACATGCCTTATATCATAAAGCATGTTTGAGATAGAGGCACCTATGAGTTACTAGACTACAATGGAATATCTCTCGGTGAGCCTCGAAATGGGATTTACCTCAAGAATTACTATGCATAGAATATATCACATGTGTGCTTTGTACATTATTGTACTATATACTCTTGACTTGGTATGTATTTTCTATTTCGTGCATGAGTTTTCTCTCAACTGCTTATACTTTTCTTTATGATTGAATGCACAGATGACATCAACCTTTCCCTTCTATTTCAAGTTTGTGTATGGTGCTAGTTGATACACCCAGAAAATCTCTTCTGCATCTTGGGTCATCTACCACTCTGGCGAGTTGGTGAGTTCAGGAGGAAATTTCCTCGGATCTACGACCAATAACGTTGCATAATATCATGTCTTCATCGTAATTTTAACCAAAGCCTCCTCTCTAGGTATAACTCAATTGATCATCAACCTAGAATCTCAACTCGTGGTTGGTCAAATTAATTGTGAGTACGTCGTTCACAACACGGTTTTACTACGTCTCCACCTAAGGGTTCATCGTCTTGAAAGATCATTTGAATTTCTCCAATATAGATACATATTGAGAGAACTCAATACAACTTCCGATTCGTTATCTAATTATATGTTGGATTGGTATCTTGAGCATAGATAAAACATTTTGAAACATAAATCATATGTACAAAAACATCACATTAAAACAATAAATACAACATAGGTAGCTGCAAAAATCGTATATATATATGCATGATATCAAAAGTTTTTTTAAGTACATCATACAAAAAGTACATAACGAGGAAAAATTTAGGCCTTCATACCCACAGTATCATCATAAGGACTACAAAATATATGAGGACCCTACTCATGATCCTGTATCACATTGTGATCCAAAAAGTACACTACTTCTCGTGTCACTTGTCGTAGTAAATGGTTGAGGTCTTCTGAGACCCCAAATGTATGCCACTGCAAGTGTAGAGGCACATATCGCCTCCTCAAGGGTGGGACACCCATCATCAAACCTCAGAGGTTCCTCTCCACCTATCGAATCCCTCCCGCTATGACCTCATGATCAGATACAACTTGTGCATCTCTATGATTCCCTAATGTTGGCATCTCTGTCGAACGTGACACACTTGTGTCTGCATGATTAAAAAAAAACAATTTATATCTCTCATTGTACTACCATAAACATATAAAAAGAACAAAAAGAAAAAACATATTGTTGCAAGGCTATGGTTTTTCATACCAGATAAATCCCACTAGATACCTTCAGGAAGGACCAGGTCAACACTACTTTTGAAATCTACCCCAACATAGGGGAAGTCCTCAATCACTGCTAATTGTCTTCTCCACCATGCAAACAAATAAATAGTGAATATGAAAGAAGAAGGATCATTCCCAAACCCTGGAGAAAGACTGGTCCACCTCTCCATACGAGGTTCAGTCATGGGACGTGCTATCATCGCAACCTGTGGCTGCATATAAGGGAGACACTCTAAGAAAAATGAAACCAAGAAGGAACTGTAAACAAACTATTTATGTCTGTTGGTCCTACATTTAGATATTTGTTCTTTGACATTCCTCAGGAACCCTACACTCCAATTGAAAAATATGGGTTCTAAACACTGTATGGAATAAGAGATATGTGATTTAGAAGACAAGTGAGCACTGATTCTCCCTGCCAACTTGGTGATGGAAAAGAGAATGGATCAAAGTGATAAGTCTCTAACATCCTTTATCAGAATCCATCCTCCCACTAGTCGTGACCCTGGCATGCAATGCTCGACAACGTATGCCTTGGTCAGTTGTAGAGTAGTCTGGTTTCTGGAAAAGAGTATGGGTGCCCCTCTCTCCAAGAGCCTCTTCAGAAAATATACATCATCTATTTCAATTTCAAGTATGTGCAGTCCTATTCCGAACGCTTGTTCAATGTCTTCCCATAGACCAATCAAGTACTTGAGCAATAATACTTCTTTTCTCATATTTTGAAGCTTGAAGTATTTGAGAAAATCACATTTTCTTAAGGGCACCCTCACTTGAGGGTCTTGGCGAGAAGATACATCATCAAACTCATGCTCATGCTCTTCCCACTCAATCATGGCTAGCTATAGATGAAACCTTAAAAAACAACATTTAGTCATCATTAGCCAAACTCTTATGGAGAAAAAATGCCTCTTTTTAGCCAAAAAGTCAAATAATTTTTGAGTTATGTGCCTAGCGCTCCGTCAAAGCAGTCTATAGAGTGCTAGCGTGCCCTGGAAATATGCACCAGTGCATTGAAATCATGATCGACGCTCCCCTTAGTGCCTTCAGGGAGCATCGATCTAATTCGACGCTCTAGGGATTCCTAAGGAGCCTAGAACACCTCAAATAAAGGTTAAAATGCAGTAAAAAAACCATGAAAAAGGATGAGGATAAAGAGACAACTAACCTCATCAAACGGTCGCCCCCAACTCCCACAATCGACGCTCAAAAAATGCTCCAAAAGAGGTAAAAATCCAAGGACCAAAGGAGAATGGTAAACAAAAATGGTAAAAATGAATTTCTAACCTCGTTTGATATTTGATATGGTCATTTAAGTCATTTCTCCTCATTATAAAGTCCATTTTTTGGTTTTTTTTTAATCATTTTTTCGAGGAATTACTAATATATTGTGCCCATAATAGCTTCATTTTAAAAGAATTTGAGCGGTATATTTCGGTAACCTTGCGAAACCAATGATATTAGTCTTTGTTCTTTCTCACACTCACAAATACATGAGAATGTAACTGAGTATACTTTTATCTCTTTTTCAGACTCGTAAAGGTTATGCGAAAAAGGAACCCCCTAGAGTCTCCTTTAAGCTCTTTTTCAGACTCCCTAAACATGAAAGGATTGTTGAGTGATCTTGCTTCCTTTCACACCCATTAAAAGGTTTGAAAGGACATCTTCCGAGTAATATTTTATGTCTTTTTTGGACCCTAGAGACTAAAATTACAAAAAGGGACAAATCTAGAGTCATCTTTAAGTTCTTTTCAGACTCTAAAAATGAAAAAACACCGATTTTTCCTTCTTTGGACTCGTCAAACTACACATTGAAGGGCCCATCTGGGAACGAACCCTTACTTCTTCTAGTTTGTTAAACAAAGGAAGAGGAACTTACCGAAGGTTATTTATATTGAGTATGTGTTATCCTCCTCGATATTATTAAAGTAAAAAGAGGTACTCATCTATCTAGATGGGGGAAAAATTGAAGGAAGTGGGTCAAGTTTCTTGAGAACTTTTTTAAATAGCTCTTGTAGTATCCTTTGAACACGATACTTTTTTTTACCCTTCACACTAAACACTTGGATAATCCTCTAAACCTCTGCACTGAACCAATCCTATGAGTCTTTCCACTCCTTTGAGTCATCCGAAGAATGTCACAGCACCTACTACATCATGTTTTGGTCCACTCTGCATTTATTCTTGCAATTCTCATGTTGTGCCTTAGTGTCCAAGGGAAGTATCCACCTCGAGATTCAACTATCTACAAAATTACCAGTTTCAATACCCATTTAATTCTATGATTCATTCATTATATCTCATCACTTTTTTGTGTCAGTTTCATTTCGATAATGGGGGATACATCAAGGCCCTCCTTTGATGAGTATTTTCCTATCGAGTTCAACACATCATCAGGGAATTAGACTTATAAACTAGTTAGTACCTTGGGACTTGCATCCATCAATGGTAGGCCTCCTTGCTTCCGACAATAGGTTTACATCAATGACCTCTAATCGGATGATTCCATGAATGTTCGACCTTAGCTCATTTATTCACATTCGTTGGATTGTACTAGGGTACCTTAGGAGTCATTGACATCACTGGTGATTTTCCTCGCACTTGTTAACGATTCACCTCAATGACCGATAATCAAGTGGCTTCCACCATGTTTGACATCAAGACATCTATTCACATGGTTAGATTCGTACTACAGTGGGATTGGGACGAAGACCCTAGGTTGAACATTCATTATGACATATGCTTTTCCCAGTTTGTGAAGGAAGTCATTTGAACATTTTAATACTTATGTTGTCACATAGATCACCTTTGTATTGTTCTGTGGTTATGTCTTATCATCTTGTATCTCCATTATGTATTTTTTGTGGCTACAATCAATCCATGTCATAGAAGTATGGATCCAAATTGTATCACTGGTGGCCATAGCCTTAGTCAATATCATCATGGATCTGCGGTGTATTTATTGGTGGCCATACTTTGAGTCATTTATTACCCGAGCATAGGCATGATTGCCTCGGTAATCAAGCACATCTTAACATTTTTTTGATGGTTGTCTGTCGCTTCTACCAGGTTCCCCGATTCCATACCCTTTCTTCAAAGAATCTACAAAGTGTTTCAGTCATCAACTTTCATTTTTTTGACTTCACACTTTGGGGGGAAATATGTCACACATAAAAATTCCTCACTTCGATAATGTCACATTCTCATTGTCGTAAGTGTCGTAAATGTCTCACTTTTTTCGCAAGTGTCGTAAATTTTCTATTTTTGTCATGTAAGTGTCACATCACAAATGACACCATGAGAACACTTGATATGACCCCTAAAACATGTTAGAATAAGAATCCCCATCACTTGACAAAAGAAACAAATTATTTTTCTATGAGAATTGGTTATCTTAACAATTTTTGGAAGATCAACGCTCCCCTGCTCATATGTAGGGAGCGCTAGTGCTCTTTGTCTATCTAGCAGGGAGTTTTGCAACACTTTGTTTCCCATTGTAAAGGAGCGTCGATTGGTTGAGAAAATCTTGGAAATAAATCCCCTTTTTCTCTAATGATAGCTAGGGATGATTCGATTTGGTTTGACTTGAATCTAACCCTTAGGCTTCATCTAGGGGAATTATTCCGTAACAACAAGTTTCACCACTACAACCCACGTAAATCAAGTTTGGTGCTAAAAATTAAAAATTCTGTCAGGTTTCCATGTCACATCACAAGATCCATGATCCTTGAACTTCCATATATTTGTTAAGAACCAAACATCAATATAGCATAGAAAAACTTCAGGAAAAGTACTCAACGCCTTGAAAAAGAGATAATTTCA